>KN805406.1:88333-99724 GCA_000818945.1 Schizochytrium sp. CCTCC M209059
CCGGCGCCCTCGCCGCGAGCGCCGTGCTGGGCCTTGCCAGCGCCGAGGCCGAGGCCGAGGCCGCCGAGGCCGCGGAGACGACCTCCACGCTCCCGAACATCGAGCACATTGGCGCGCTTCCGCTCATGGGTCACCAGGTCCAAGACGATGAGGGCGAGGACGACGAGGATCAGCAAAAGGCGGACGCCAAGAAAGACGAAAAGCCGGCCGGGGACCGCAAGGCAGAAGGGGCCAAGAATGCAGACAGCGGCGACGAGGACGAGGCAGAGTTCGAGGACGGCGCCAAGTTCTACATCCCGCCCGCCGAGGAGTCAAAGTTTAAGATCTTTAGCGGCAACGGTAACTGGTACCTCGCGAACGAGGTGTCCATGCACCTCGGCGTACAGCTGGGACGGGCCACGGTGAAGCGCTTCGCAGATGGCGAGGTGTCGGTGAACATCCTGGACAATGTGCGCGGCAAAGACGTCTTTGTCATTCAGCCGCTCGGCCCGCCCGTCAACGAGAACCTCATGGAGCTCCTTCTCATGGTGACGACGCTGCGGCGATCGTCGGCGCGCTGCATCACGGCGGTGATCCCCTACTATGGGTACTGCCGGTCGACTCGCAAGGACAAGGACACGCGCACGCCGATTGGCGCCGCAGACGTGGCAAAAATGCTCCAGGTCGCCGGCGTCGACCACGTCATTGCCGTGGACATGCACCATTCGCAGATTATGGGCATGTTTGGCCCCGGAACGGCCGTGGACAACCTTGATGTTTCGAGCCTTGCAATTCCCTACTTTGAAACCAAGTACCTGCGCAAGCCCGTTGTTGTATCCCCGGACGCCAACGGCGCAGCGCGCGCCAAGATTTTCCGTGACAAGCTGATCCGACGCAAGATTGACTCTTCGCTTGCGATCATTGTCGATCACAATTCCAAGAAGCGCGGCTGGGAAAAGGAAGGCGCGAAGAAGGGCGACATTCAGGACTGGACGGCAGAAGAGCTCGAAGGCATGGAGCTCGTCGGCGAAGTCGAGGGCCACGACTGTATCATATTTGACGACATGGTCGACAGCGCGGGCCGGATCACGCGCGCCGCCAAGAAGCTCAAGCTTGCTGGCGCGCGCCGTGTCTTTGCCTTCACGACGCACGGTCTCTTTCTCGGCAACGCGTACGAGCGCATTGAGAAATCGGAACTCATCGAGGTGGTCTGCGTCAACACGGTGCCGCTAGCGACTTCAACGGTGCGAGGCGTCAATAGTTGGGTGTACTCGAACAAGGTGCATCAGCTTTCCGTGGCGGCTCTCCTCGCGGAGTCTATCCGACGCATCAACAAGAAGAAGTCCGTCTCTAAGCTTTAGACCCTTAGCTAGCTATCGCATGTCTCGCCCTTTTTTCGTTTTGGTATGCATGACTCGTTTCTCCGAAAATAGGAGACAATTCTAGACAATTTGCTTTTTGAGTTTTCCATACGTGGGCGTAGAAAAAGATCGTCCCAGACAGCGCTTGCGTTTTCTGATCTTCTTTTTTTTTGTCTTTTCCAGGTTGGGCGACACTTTGACAACCTTGTTGACAACCAGAAACAAATTAGAAATGCCTTTGCCGTGGGGCGAGAAAAACTAAAATTGTAGAGAAACCTGCTTGTGCGACATTAAATCCACCGGAAATGTATCTTGACTTTCTCACTTGAGTCGTCAAGTGTTGTGATCTGGAGTTTTGGCGTATACATGGTTCGCTCCGTTTTGATAAGACAATGAATGACACCAAGGAGGCCTACATAGAGTACATGCGCGGGGGATTAAAATTTAGCAAGTGCATCTGAGCTAGTTTTTCTCTTGTGAAGCTAGGACGTAGCGACTTTTTCTTCTTCTTCTTCTTCTTCTTCTTCTTCTCTTTGCTCAGGAATAAGAGAGAAAAGAGAAAAGGGAAATGGCTCAGAACCCGAATGCATGCAAAGTTTTTGATGCATTCTTTTAGCATTTTTTCTTTGCCGTCCCACCGCTACTTCTTTATCTGTTTGATTTGACTGCCTACGGCCGCTTGTAGACAGGCTTGAGGTCAGGATTGAGCTTAATACGGAACCGACCGTCGTTGGGATCCGGGGCTGCTCGAAAACGAGCTTCGGCATTGTGTTTGTAAATATCCTTTTGTATGGTCATTTCGGATGAGATTCGTGGATACGCAATTTGTGTGGCCGTCTGATGAATAACTTGTGCGGACGCTGATGGCGAATCTTTCGTTTCTTGCTCATCGACCTCTGCAGCATCAACGTGACGTCGTCTTTTGTACTCCTCCGGGTCATTGTGGCGAGGAGGTAACTCGTCGAAGAGATGCGCGATTTTTGCTGCCGACGCCTCGAGGACGTCGCCGCGCTTTCGCTCTACATCAAGAGACGCCCGGAGTCCGTGCAGTTTCGTCTTGACGTGCGCTCGTCCTGCTCTCCGCTCATCGGCGGACTCAAAGAACTCGCCGCCCATCTCGCAGCGTCTTTGTTGTGTGAATGCGAGGAGTCTCTTGTGTCGATTAGGCCCATACGTATGTAAGCTAATCTCCCCGTTATACAAGGATTCATACATACACGAATGATTTGGAAAAAAAAATCCTCTCAACGGATTAATGAATACATACATGTGGGCCCGATGGATGGATGTGCTCTACTCAGCCTTTTTCTTTCCACCCAAAACAGCAAGCATTACGATCGCAACATTCTCATTCTATCCTATCCTATCCTATACATACTACACTACCTCTCTATCTATCCTTGGAATCGGAAGCTGCCCATAATCTCTTCTGGTACGCGCCCACCGCGACGCGGACAGGAACAACAAACCCTCGTCGTCTGCATCCAGCAGAGCAAGCAGCGCCGGAACTGAGAGCGCTCAGTTCATTCCGCCGAGCCCCGTAATCGGGTTTCCCCGCCTCACAGCCCCTCCCAGTGCCGGAAGATCCAGATGTGCGGCGCTGCACTGCACTGCACTGCGCCGGCACAGCGGGCCGAGCGCGGCCTATAGCGCCCTTGCGCGGCGCGTAAAGTGCACTTGCGCGGCGCGTAAAGCGCACTTGCGCGGCGCCGCTCACAGTGGCGCCTCCCGGCCAAAGGCCACTTGCGCGAGCGAGGCGCGCCTTGCGCCGCCCCGCGGCCTGCCCTCCCTCGCGGCCGCCCGCCGCCACCCGCGGCCGGCCCCGGGGCCGCGGAGGCGGCGGCGGCGATCCCGCGGCGGCGGATAGGCGGGAAAGGGCCGCATGGCGGATAGGCGACTTGCGCGCGGGGATAGGCGACTTGCGGCGCGGTTTGCGCGAGTGTGCGCGGCAGCGGCAGCGGGCGCGAGACAGACAGACAGACGCGCAAGCAAGGAGCGAGGCGAGGCGAGAGAGCAGCGCGAGAGGGCGCGCGGCAGCAGCTTGCTTGCGTGCGTGCTCGGCTTCGCGCGGAGGACTCGGAGCAGCGGGAGGAGCGCGGCGAGAGAGGGAGGGGGGGAGAAGATGCTCGCGACGGAGCAGCGGGAGGAGCGCGGCGAGAGAGGGAGGGAGGGAGAAGATGCTCGCGAGGAGCAGCACGATCTCGACGGCGTGCCGTGAGGTGCGCCGGTCGGTCGCGGCCCGCCGCCTGCTGAGCACCCAGACCGGGCTGGACGCGCCGCCCTCGGACTCGATCTCCCGCATGGAGCTGTACAACGGCATGCCGCTCGGCACCGGCGGGAGGCACTCGCGCGGCGGCCACAACATCGCCGTCTTCGGCGCCACCGGCTTCCTCGGCACCTACGTCGTCAACGAGCTCGCCAAGACCGGCAACAACCTCGTGGTGACCACCCGCGGCGACGATATGACCTGGCGCCACCTCAAGCTCTGCGCTGACTATGGCAAGCTCGTGGCCTCGTACATTGACACCAAGGACGAAGAGAGCATCCGCGAGACGATCCGCGGCTGTGACACCGTTGTCAACCTCATGGGCAAATACTACGAGACCAAGCACTTTGTGCCGTCGATCATCAACTGCAGCTTTCGCGACGTCCACGTCGACGCTGCAGCAGCGGTTGCGCGTATCGCCCGCGAGGAGGACTGCAAGCACCTCGTCCACGTCTCGTGCGCCTACGCGAACTCGGACTCTGCGTCCGAGTTTGCCCGCACCAAGGCTGAGGGCGATGCCAAGGTCGTTGAGGAGTTCCCGGGTGCTGTTATTGTCAAGCCCAACGTCCTCTACGGTGAGGAGGACCGATTCCTGCAGCTCTACGCCCAGATCTCCTCGATCGCCCCCGCCGTCCCGCTCGTCGGAGGCGGCGACGCCTCGGTCAACCCCGTGTATGTGGGCGACGCCGCGCGCGGTATTGCCACCGCCGCGACCAACTTTGCTACCGCTGGAACCGAGTTCAACCTGAGTGGCAAGGACACCTACTCGCACAAGCAGGTCTGGGAGTATGTCATGGACCAGATCGGACACAAGAAGGACTTTGTCGAGGTCCCCAACAGCATCGCCATGCTCGTCGGCAAGCTCCGCAACCTTCTTCCCTACCCAGAGTTCACGCACGATACCATCAAGCTCATGCACGAGGACTGCTCCGCGCCCCAAGGCGAGCAAAAGGGTTTCGACGCCCTCGGCATCCACGAGATTGCTGACTTTGAGACCAAGGCCTTCAAGTTCTTGTACTCGTACAGGGCAGGTGGCCATTACGCTGACCTCAAGCAGGGGAAGGCCTGAAGACATAGCTGCTAGTCCACTCGCGAGGCCCCGCGGCGATGCTGCAGACGGCACCTTGACCGCGACAACACAACGATTGATTACTCCAAAGGAACCCCCACTTTACGCACCGGGCGAGGCGGCAACCACGCTGCGTTGCGCCCGTCGCGCTTTCTCACGGACAGTCAGCTTCTTTTTTTCCGTCTGTCTGCTTGTCCGCCCCTTCGTTGGTCCAGTCCCATTCCACTACCATTGCTACTCATTAAATCAAATTTATCGTTTGATTGGATACTTTTTGTTTTGCGCACGTCACCTTGCTTTTCTTTGCTTGATTGATGAAAGTACCCACCCACCCATCATGGCAGGAGGAGCTTGTAGCAAGAGGATTCGAGGATTTTGTTGATCATTATAGATCCCGACTGACAAAGGGCATTAGCACTTCGACCTGACTTGGGAACACATTACAAATTCGTTTTTGTACTTTTTCTTTCTTTTTCTTTTCTACACACGCGCCATGCGCAAGCTCATGGTTGATTATGAGCTGTCGATAAAAGTCATCACTACATGAGACAATGTAGATCTCATCACCGAAGGATATATTAGGAAACGCCTCACGAAAAGAGACGCTGAGATTTGCACCCACCCGTAAGTATTATCATGGACCATGGCGAAAGACGTCGGCATTAGAATTACTCCTCTCACAAATCATCCGCCATGGCCAAGAGGGCTTATCGCAAGAGTACTCGAGGCTCTTGTTGATTGTCATTGGCCACGACAAAGGGCATTGGCGTTTTGACTGCCCACACATTGGGAAACCCTTCCGACACTTGAACCTTTCTCGAAATATCATTGAGAGGCGTTAGCACTTGGACCTCGTCCAGCGCTATCAGGTTCTTCCATGCTTGATGATCCTAGCCGCGGAGAGGCCCCGTTAAATTGGCTGGGATCCGGAAATTGCTCAAGATCCATAAAACCGCCCACGCCGGCTATTCGTGCGCCAGATCCACGAGTGTCATTCTCATGGTTAAAGGGCCTCATCGTCAGACTTCGAGGCGAAGACCTGGTGGAGCGGAGACTGCTCGAGGCGTCATTATCTCCTTTGTTTTTGTCACCGACCAAGCTGACGTCTTCTGGGTCGATATTGAAGGCCGTCGAGTGAGGCCCAAAAGAGAACCAGCTCTTGCGAGCTCGAGCATCGTCGCGTCGAGCGCGTTCAAGGTCCTTTGCCATTCGCCTAATCTCGTTCTCTTGCGCGCGAATTTCCTCCAATGGTGGATCACTACGTTTTTCACCGCGCTGCTGCTTGAGTAGTAAATAGAACCCTGCCGCCAAGGTCAAGGTTAATAGACCCACACACGCCATGGACGCAGCCAAGAAGTCCGGGGGGACGCCCATTGTTGCGTGAAACCGAGGTCGTGCAGCTCGTCCGTCCGTTCGCGTATCTTCGCTCTCGCTCTCCTCTTCGGCTGCGCGCAGCGCGGTAGGCTCGGCGAAGGCGTTTTTTCGCACGTGCCGTGCGTGCCCGTACACGCGATTCTCGCTCTCTTTTCCCCTTTTTCCTCTCCTTGCAAACCGCGCGTGCGTGTGGACGGAACGAGGGGGAGAAACGGAAGGAGGTAGCACGCGCGCCCGCTTGACGCGGCGCGGGCGTGGGCTCGGGCTGTCGGTCGCCGGGAGGGCAGGGGCGCAGCGGCGCAGGGACCCGCGCCGCTCGGTGAGCTCCGAAGTGGATTTGTTGACTTTTTTGCGAAACTTGTTTCGACTTGTTCACGAAAAGCTCAACTTGGTCTTTCTGTATTGAGGTGTGTAGAGCCATCCATACACGCTGAAAAGCAGCCAGGGAAAAAGAGAGAGCGGTCAATGTCTGTCTATATACTATACATCGTTCGAAGTGGGTCCTTGCCCGTCGCAAGATGTAGGTGTTGTACGTATAGTACCTGCACGATCCGACCAATGCTAGGCCTAGTGATGCGTAGCATCCCGTCCGTAATGTTGCATCTCGTGACCGACCTGTAGTGCGAGCACAAATGAACAAAGGGAGAAGGCAAGACCAGGCAGGACAAGAGGAGACAGTAATACCTACGAGAAAAGTGCTATCGAAATTCATGCATGCATAAGATTATTGAGTCGCCCTACCATGGTGGTGGAGGAAAGACAGCGAGCGAGCGAGCTAGCTAGCTTACTTGCCAGTAGACTTGATGTAGCAGGCGAGGTCGGTGACGCGGGTCGAGTAGCCGCGCTCGTTATCGTACCAGCTAATGAGCTTGACAAAGGTGTCGTTGAGCATGATGCCAGCCTCGGCGTCGAAGATGCTCGAGTGGGTGTTGCCGACAAAGTCGTTGGAGACAACCGCATCCTCGGTGTAGCCAAGGATGCCGCTCATCTCGCCCTCCGAGGCAGCCTTGATGGCCTTCTTGATGTCATCGTAGGAAGCAGGCTTGGACAGCTTGCAGGTCAGGTCGACGACGCTGACATCCGGGGTGGGGACGCGGAAAGCCATGCCGGTGAGCTTGCCGTTGAGCTCCGGGATGACCTTGCCCACGGCCTTGGCAGCGCCAGTGGAAGACGGAATGACGTTGGCGCCAGCAGAGCGGCCAGCGCGCCAGTCCTTGCCGCCCTTGGAGGGGCCGTCGACGGTGAGCTGGTTGGCGGTGGTGGCGTGCACGGTGGTCATGAGACCCTCGACGATGCCAAAGTTGTCGTTGATGACCTTGGCGAGGGGCGCGAGGCAGTTGGTCGTGCACGAGGCGTTCGAGACAATGTCCTGGCCGGCGTAGTCCTTGTGGTTGACGCCCATGACGAACATGGGGGTATCATCCTTGGGCGGGGCCGAGATGATGACACGCTTGGCGCCGCCCTTGATGTGGGCCTGGGCCTTTTCGGCAGTCGTGAAGATGCCGGTCGACTCGCAGACGAACTCGACGCCGTTCTCACCCCAGGGGATGCTGGCGGGGTCCTTCTCGGAGAAGACCTTGACGGTCTGTCCGTTCACGACCAGGTTGCCGTCCTTGGTCTCCACGGTACCCTTGAACGGGCCGTGCACGGTGTCGTACTTGAGAAGGTAGGCAATGTAGTCCAGGTCGAGGAGGTCGTTGATGGCGACCACCTTGACGTTACCCTTCTCGAACGCGGTGCGGAACACCAGGCGTCCGATGCGGCCGAAGCCGTTGATTCCCATCACAGGCTCGCTCATCTTGCTTGTCCTTGGGGCGCTTGACTGCTGTCTGCTGTCTGCTTTGCTTTGCTTTTGCTTTGCTTTGCTTTCGCTTTGCTTTCCTTGTCTGTGCGTGCAGCCGCGACCAAGATAGGCGCAAAGGAAACGGCACAGCGTGAGCGTCAGTCCCCCCTATCTTCTCCATTTGATTTCACCCCTCGGTCCTGCATCATGTCACGCGCATCCGGGCCTCCTCCTTTTCCCGCCAAGCCCGTCCTCGGGCCTCGCCTCGCCTCGCCTCGCCTCGCTTCAGGCGCGTCGCGTCGGCGCAGCTCCGCCCGGGCCTCTCTCTCCTCGCGCGTAGTCTCCCTCTCCCTCGCGTCCTGTGCGTCCCTGTCACGGACGGCGTCCGGGTCCATCATCCTCACATCTCGTCCTTCATCCTCGCGCGGTCGCGCGTACTTACCGGTCTCGGTCCCGCGAGGTCTGTCTGCGGATTAGGATTTGGATTCGCGCTCGCCCCGGATCCGCCGCAGAGCAAACAAACTGCAGCTGGCCGCCGGCCGCAAGTCGGCTATGCGCGCGCGCAAGTGCGGAATCCGGCGGCCAACCCGAGTATCTTTCTTTCCGCTGCCTTTCCTTCTTCCTGGGCCTGTTACTAGTAGTTAGTTGCTGGTGCTGTTTGTCACTGTTAGTTATTGCGAGAGCGAGGAGGAGGCCGACGACCCGGAAAAGATCCAACGACACGCGGCGAGACAAGGGGAGACAAGAGCGACAACGTGTCCGGCGAGACGTGAGACGACGAGAAAGGCGCGCACGCAGCTGGCCGTCTCGGGCGGGCTCGCAAGCGCGCTTCGCGAGCGGCGGCTCGAGCCCGAGCGCGACGGCATGCTGGGGATGGAGCGACGCTGTTCATGACGATGCAGCACGCCTCGCGCGCGTAGCTCGCGGCGCGCGAGAGGGACTTTTGTGCAGCGGGCGGAGGCGTTTTGTGCAGCTGCTGCGCGGCCGTCGCCGGCGACTCCGAGGGCGGCGCGTCGGAGCGCCTCACGGCCGGCCGCGAAATGGCGGCGAAGGCAGCTAAGCTGCAGTGTGCGCGGGGAAAAAAAAAAAAGAAGTTCGGAGAGGCGGAGAACGGAGAAGAGAGAGCGCAGGATGGACACGTGAGGTCTTGGAAAGCGAATCTTCTGCCGATCACCACGTGACCGACCTGAGTGAGCTAGGTCTACTACGGGTATATTGATCGTCAAAGCTATCGTGACGAAGCGAGGAGAGGCCAATAGCGAAGCGAAGAGAGGCGTATTTTTGCCATGGATGCACGTGTTTGGAAAAGCGACTTTTGACGACGCCAGAGCGTATGTCGTGCGCAGAAGAAAGATTTGTTTTGTGGGAAAGCCAAGCATCGCGATCCTTCTTCACATCAATGATACGGCGCACCACACGTGTCTGACACCAATCTGCATTTTCGAAAAACGACATATTAGCGAAAATGACACTTGTCTCTAAGCGAGCATGTGCGTCGTTGTATCCATCGTAGCTACGGAGTCAGATCGTTACTTTTCGAATGGCGCCAACTGCAGCACTCCTAACCGATCGAGGGGGGGAGATAAGCTATAGCAACTCACGAAGTTGCATTGATTTCTGGAGACAAAACTCGTTTTTCCAGAATCAAAAGAAGAATGGAACGAGAACATCTCTACCGACGACGGCAATGAAAAGTTGGTGCGCTTTTATGGTGACTTGTACAGCTTGTTAAACTGCTTCTCCCAGCTTGCGTGCTACTGCAACATCTGTTTTGGCTCTTCTTGGCGGTGACACTTGCTGTGCTCGTTGTTAGCTTGCTTCTCCAAAGTCCGCGCAGTACTGCGACATTTATCTTGACTCTCCATGGTTGTGACGTCGCTGTAGTCTCGAATGAATGGTCCGGGCTTGGGTTTGCGCACTCTTTCTCACCGGCTTTAGCCGCATGTTCTGGTCCATCTCTACCAGGAAAGACATATCATGTCACGTGCAGCGTTGACTCACTAGTGCTTACCAATTAAATGCAAAGCCCGAGAGGCAGGCAGTACTGCTAACCGCCGACGTCCACCAGCTCCAGGCTGATATGTGTGTGCGTGCTCACCAAGTTGGTACTTTGAGGGTGTGAACTTGCCTAAGATAAATCTCTAGGGGTTTTAAGAACAACAGACTCGATCGCGCTAGCAATGGACTCCACACGGTCGGCAGCCAGCCAGCAGACCCGTAAGAGAGCGAAGAAAGGGAATTAAGAATGGGGCACGACGTCGAGACCGTCGTTCCCGTTGGTGCGGGTGCAGACGACCTGAGCGACGTGCAGCGACAGGCAGAAGCAAGCATGCCAACTGCGCAGGAAGATGAGAGTGCGGTGACAAAGAAGGCGATGGAGAAGCCAGAGATAAACATCGTGCATCGCAAGCTTCGAGGGCAGTATTTGAAAGGAAAAGGAGAGTCTGTGGTAATAAACCCCATTGCTTGCTCCTCGGAATGCGTTTTTGCCTTGCTGGTTGGCATGTAGGTCTACGAGGTTGATGCTCCGGCAGGAATTGCACTCATCATTGTAGCTTCAATTATGCTCATATCGCTCACGTTTTGGCTCTGGGCAGAAAGTGGAGCCTCGGAGCACAAGCAAATCGAGCGCGAGCTCCATGCGCAGTCCACCAATGCCCTTGCCCTCATTGCTACGCTCGTCACTCTCTTGCTTTTTCCAGAGACAAAATCACACGTGATTGGGGATCCAGGCAATGTTCTTTTCCTTTTGCTGGGCACCCTAACTGACTTGTATGATGCGCTGATGCTCGTGAAAGCGCGCGCTGAATTTATGCGAATCGTCGAATCAGCCCCCTGGTCGCAGGTCGTCATCGACGTTCTTGTCATGGCCCTCATCGTGGGTCCTGTTTGGTTTTTGGTAAGCATTCTGATGTTGTGCCTCGGCGTGGTCCTCGGCATGGTCGTTGGAATCGTTGACTTGCTGATCAAGGCCCGCGACCTCTTCTCGTGCTCGACAACGGAAGACGTTTCTGCGGAAAAGGACACATCATCAAATTTCTCCACGTCCGACGATAACGGGTACGTCGATCCTGATGACGTTGATTTCGTGCAATGCACGTCAAGAATGCTGGTCTGTTTGGAGATTGATCTTATTGCAGTTGCCGTTCTTTTCTCCTGAGCAGGCGAATACCAAAAAAAATCACGTCTTCATGACAGGCATGGTCGTTGAGGTGAGACGCACACTCGACGACCAAGGTAAAGCGGTTGCGCAATAAATGCCGTCAGGTACTACCACAAACTCTCTGAAGGACGGCTTGTCTTCCGGAGCATTGGGCTTCTTGGGAAGAACACACCAAGGCTTCTCGTTGTCGAGCAGTAAGACGGATACCGAAAGATTTTCTCCCTCTGATTTTACAACACGTATTGCCGTCATGCCTTGTCAGGCCATAGTGCATGCCGGGCCGTCTCTTTTGTACACAATTGTTTTCGACACATGCAGCCTTGTTTCGAAGTGGCAATTTGGCAGGTCAGAAGCGTCGGTAGTTGGCTAACCTCGGGATCCCCCCCCCCCCCCCCC
>KN805406.1:99786-220144 GCA_000818945.1 Schizochytrium sp. CCTCC M209059
CCCCCCCCCCCCCGTGACACGGAGCCCAGGACCTCAATCACCACCGTGCCGGTCACTACCTTCCTTCGCCTCGCTAGAAACACAACATGGACAAGACGCTTCGTTCCCGCGGGCTGCGCCACTGGCGAGCTTGCGCATTTAATGCCCAAACCGACTCTAGGGCCTATAGGTACGTAGTACTTGCATTGCCCTATAGAAAAACGAGCTTCTGCCGTGCGTCACAACGCGCAGTTCTGTCTGTCTGTCTGTCTGTCTGTCACACGGTCCCTTGAAGCAAAGTCGAAGGGGGTTGGACTACATTTGCAGTGCGGACATGGCGAGCAGGCCGGCACTGGGACCGGAGACGGCGGCTGTGTCCCACGAGGCCAAAGGTAAGCTAGCGCGCCGCTGCCGCAGACAAACTCGCAACTTTCTTGGAAAGAACCGCACTGCAGAACCACCATGGACGCGCCAGGCGATCACTACGGTGCCCAGGTGCGCTTGGACGAGCCTTCGCAACGAAGCATGTACCCTGCAGGCGAAATTCCGGCAGCAAGAGTAGTGCACCATGTTGATGCGGAAGAGGATATTGAGGCAGCCAAGGTTGTTGCGCAAGAGACCCATGAGGGAAATGTGTCATTTTCAGGTGAACCGGGAACCGGCGCATGCGCTCACGCAGAGAGAAGCAATACTGCTCATGTTTGCTTACCTTCTTTCGACTCCAACTCCTTGGTCGTTGGCCACGACCTTTCATGGACATCCATGTTCACTGTGACCTTGCTTCTTGGGTGGTCTGGCGCCCATCAATTTGCGTTGGGCCGTTTCAAATGGGGCTTTCTCTATGTTGCAACACTCGGTTTTCTCGGATGGGGCATTATTGTCGACTTGCTGAGCTTGCGGACGCTTTTAGACTCACGTTGCACACATTTGAGGCTCGATGGGCACAATGACCTGCTTGTAGAGCGCCAAAATATGGCCCAGCGTGCACATGACAGTTATGTACTTTGGATTTTCGGCATGCTTGGTCTCCATCAATTCTACCTCGGCCGCACGCGCGTTGGCCTTTTGTACCTTTGCTCATTTGGGCTCTTTGGCATGTACATTTTCGACCTAGTGCGCATCCCCGCCCTTTCGCGCGCCAACGCGGACGAATTACATGTTTTCGAGGCGTATCTCGCACTCATTCCCGGAGGATTTTTTGGACTGCATCATTTCTACCTAGGAAATTGGAAGCTCGGCCTGCTCTATCTTTGCACGCTCGGTTTTTGGGGGGTTGGCTTTCTTGTCGACCTCGTTCGACTCCCCTCCCTTGTACAAAAGGCCAACAAAGAGCGTGAAGCTGAGAACGATCAAGATGCTCGGGATTATCAACACGATATTGCAAGAGCATAAAAGTATTCTCGAACAGAAAAGAAGAAAGCAGCATTTGACCTGTCTTATCGCAATTGGCAATACGTTCCCCCTTTTGATACGATATTTGCTCAAGACTTCTCCAAGATGTGGCGGAGGTTGATTAAAGGATGTCCCTTACTTTCGTTCACAGTTGGCATTATGTTTTACTTTTTAAGATAAACGGTAAGACCAGGCTGTAATGTGGTACGTAATTGTGCGAGGACTTGTGCCTTTTGATCCATAACACGCGCAGTCTCTGATGGCTTGCGCACCTTGATTGCAACTTTTTTTGCACCTGGAGACCAAGGAACCAGTTCAGAAACCTTGCGCGAGACCACGCCGGAAACTGCAGTTTTCACCATTCGTGCAACGAAAAGAGTTGCCACACCATGTGTCACGTGCGCAAGCGGGGGCTGGCGCATGGATGCACGCATAGACGCCGTGGGCCGTCTCTTAAAACTTTGATCAACAGTGCGCTGCAAGAGACCCATCTCCGTCTCTACGCGCTTGCTCACGCGAGTGCGCGAAACGTTTTGTTGCTCCTCACGACGAGTTCGTCGCAACGTTGCGTCGCGCTCATATTGTGAAAGATTTCGGATATATGGGGTCCGCACCTCCAGCCTGGGTTCGATGCGTGGTCTCCGTTTTGCTGCGACATGCCTTCGTCTCCGTTCTGCCGAGAGCGATCGCAACAAGACCTCACTCGTCGGAGTCTTCACGAGCTTGCGAGGGGGCGAATTCGGGAGTACGTGGTCTTGTTGTTGTTGTTGTTGTTGTTGTTGTTGTTGTTGTTGTTGTTGTTGTTGTTGTTGATGATGATGATGATATTTTCGTACTTGCTTGAGAGCGCACATTTTCGCCTTGTGGACCGCGGCGACTTCCTTACAAATGTCCATACGTCGCTGAATGATGCTGAGGCGCTCCTCACGGACGCGTCGCAGCCGCTCGAGGTACACTTGCATTCGTCGACAGTCGTCCTCGAGGCTTTCCTTGGAAATAAATGATTTTGCGGCAACAATACGTCGCAAAAAGGCAACATTGGAGACAAAGAGCTCCTTTTGCTGAATGGCGGCGCGCTCAGCGCGCGCGGACTTATTGCGCGCGCCCTTTGGTCGCCGAGGAGCCAAGGTATCCACTGCGGGTTCCACGTGGGCAATTTTCTTTCCCAGCGCGTAGTTCTCTGCATCGATGCGGCGCTGCAAGGCGCGACGTCGAAGCTCACGGGCGACAGTCCTGTGCTGCACATACCTTGTGCGATAACTTGGTTCTTTTCGCGAGGAGACAGGCACGTGAGGCCGGATGCCGGCCTTGAGCCGCGTCACATGGCCCTGAAAGGTTCTTGTGCTCTCCTCGTGCCTCCAGCGACTCCAGTGCAGCTCGCTGCTCTGCGCCATGACGCGATGCGCGCCTTTTGTGGCGCCGCCCGCGCCTTCGGTTTGCGAACCACCAGCGCGAGGCGCCGATGGTGTCGCCGCGCGGTTGGCGGCGGCCACCCCTCCCTTGCTAGGAAAGTCTTTTCGACCTTGCCAGTCAAGCTTCCCACCGCGCGCAGTGCAGACAGTGCAAGCAGCAAGCCTTGCAGTGAAAGTCCAGCGCCCGGATTGAACGGATAACTTGGAGCCCTCCATGACTGTGAAGGAAAGCGTCGAAGCAAGCAAAACTAACAAGCAGATCGAAAGAGCAAACACAAAAGAACAGCGCAACATAATCACAGCTTTATTCGAGTCTCGTCTCTCTCAACCAAGCAAGGCACGCGTACGTGCTCGGACCTAAAAGCAATCGAGACAGGAACGACGGGAGGAAATCATGCCGTCATGGCTCATGACCTCCTCATAAAAGGCCTCGAACTGAGGACCCCAGTGCTTGGCAACGAGGTTCGGGTCGACGCCGAGATTGGCGTCGAGGCAGACCGAGGCAGAGACATTGTTGTTGTAAGAAAGGATGCCAACGTAGAGCGCGAGCGGGCTAAAAATGAGAAAGCTCATGTCCGTGACGCGCGCTCCCGCAATCTTGACAGCGTGCGCAGGGGCGGCAACATTGGAAAGCTGCGCAGTAGCCTTGTTCGCGGCTTGGAGCACCGTCGAGTTGGACAATTTCAGAGGGAGAATAGGTACGAGGACCTTGGCCGTGCGCGTGGTGACAAAGGGCGCCGGCGACATCTTAATCTTGTCAAGATCGCGCTTGATTTTCCAAAAGAGGTCAACATTCGAGCCCTTGAACGTGACGTAGAATTTGAGAAAGCCGTACGAGAACTGATTTCGCGGATCGTCGTCGCGAAAGGGGTCCTCGCCGCGTGAGCGCGTTGAGATCGGAAACTGCGCGCTGACCTTGGCCCCGCTCAAAGCAGCCTCGTCGCCCGCCTCGATAAAGTACTCTCGCATCGTGAGCGTCAGCAAGAGGATGAGAACGTCGTTGAGCGTTGCGCCTTCGAGCTTGTTCTTGACCTCCTTCATTCGCGGCAAAGGAACCTTCTCCGTGAATGCGAAGCGGCGTTCACCAGACACGTCGCTCGTATTCTTGGGCCGCAGCGAGTTCGGTGGGTCCGAGGCGGAGAACACGTTAAAGACGCCACTCCACAGACCTCCAAGAAAGATACGAGTGCGGTTGAGTGGGCCAAAGGTCGCCTTCTTCTTGCGCTTCATCGGTGGGCGTGATGCCTGAATCATTGCAGCCTCCTCGTTGTCCGAGGCTGGATCGAGCATGCGCATGAGAACCTCAATTTGAGAGACACCGTCGCCAATGGCGTGGCTAATTTTGGTAATGAGGCAAGCGCGGCCATCATCGAGACGCGGGACATACAAGAGCTGCCACAAAGGTTTGTTCAGGTCCGGCTCCCATCCATTGTACATGTTTTCCACAAAGTGAATGACGTCATTGGTGGTGGGCGGCGTGTCACCGTCCGCCAAGACTTTTTGCAAGTGATAGTCAATGTCAAAGTCATCAAGATTGACCTCGACAAAGTGAAACTTTTGCGGCAGAGGAAAGGAACGGGCTTTCATGCGTGCGCGAAAGCGTGGCATGACCATGAGGCGTTCAGCAACAACCGTCTGCACGCGCTCAAAGCCAGGGTCATGGTCGAAAAAGAGAATTCCTGTGACCCAGCTTGCCTTTGACTGGCTTTCGCGTTGCAAGTTGCCCACGAGGCGGGTCGTAATGCTTGCCCTGATTTTGCGCCCAGGTCTAGAAGCGTTGGTCACCGTTCGGCCCAGCGAGATACCGCTGGGAACGGCTTCGAGCGAGTCCGAATACGGAAACTCGTCATCCTCGGCGACTTCATCATCATCATCATCGCCACCCAAGTCCTTCGTCTGTTCTGGTTCTTCGAGCTCATCAACCTCGACCTCGGGGTCAAGCTCGAGCTCATCGAGCGGGGTGACCTTGGTCGAAACCTGCGCGCTTGCGTCTGACGAGGCCATACTTCCCCTCCTTCTCGTGAACGTGCCCTGTTGCTGCTCCTGCTGCTGCTCCTGCTGCTTTGGTACGTACTGCTGTTGCCCTTGCTCTTACTCTTGCTGTTGCTACTCCTGCAACTCCGACGCCGCGCCGTCCCGCTGCCGCTCGAGTCGTCAACGGGCCAGACGTATCTTGCTCGCCGCCGCGCGAATGCTCTCCGCTTCCGGGTTTGCTTGCTCTGTTCTGCTCTGCTCTGCTCCGCTCTCCACTGCGACACCGGCACGAGGCGGCGCGGCACGGCGGGCCCAATCTTGGTCCGCGTCGGGCACGATGTGACCACCAAAAAGCCCCCGTAAACTTGCGGCCTCGCCGCAGACGCGCGAGACGCAAACACGCTGCGCGCTACGGGCGAGCGAACCGAGGCTTGGCAGAGCTACGAGACGAGACGAGACGAGACGAGACGAGACGAGACGAGACGAGACGAGACAAGACGAGACGAAACCAGGTGCCACTCGAGTGGCGGTGCGATGGTGCGGCGAGCAAGCAAGCAAGCAAGCCACTGCGAGCACGTGCACCACGCGCTCTCTCTGTCTGTCTCAATCTCTCGCTGCCAAAGTGCGAGTGTATTCCCGGGTGTATGTGCGTGTTTGTGGGTGAATAACCCATTTGCGGCGGGGCCTTCTTTATTCGCCAGCAAGGAGCAGCCTGTGCGCGTGCTGGAGCAGCCATAGCCGAGATGGGTGAAACAAGGCGTCATGGCAGTCGGAGGCGCCGGGGTCGGTCGGAGTGCAGAAATCTCCTTTCACAGCGTGGACCTTGTGCGTACCGTGACGACGCCTGCAGCTGCCGGTGGCAAATACAGCAAAACAGCGAGAGTCTTGAGAAAGAAGAGGGAGGGGAGGGAGGAAGTACAAGCGACTGCAACTTGGGGTCCTCGTTGGGAGGAAAAAAAAACGCAAAAAAAAATAATGGACACATCGAGGATTGAACTCGAGACCTTCTCAATGCAAATGAGACGTGCTGCCACTGCACCATGCGCCCACTACTGTTACGATAGTCCGTGCTTTCCCCTACTATAACCGTGCGGCTGATACAGTAGTTCACAAAAAAAAAATACTGAAAAAAAAAGGGGACTTCTAAGAGTTGAACTCCAGTCCTATAGTACTACTGGTCTGATTTAAGAAAAGTAGGCTGGGAAAAAAATAATTTTTGGACACATCGAGGATTGAACTCGAGACCTTCTCAATGCAAATGAGACGTGCTGCCACTGCACCATGCGCCCTCCGAAGACAAGATGGGAGACGGAACACAGACTTATATACGCCTGATACTTTTGGGCGAAGATACCGGCGGCGGTGAGTCTGAGCTGGGTCGGGTCTCGATCACGACGCTGCAGCAAAGCAGGATCGTGAAGAGCAGAGGAGACTGGCGCGCACGCAAGCTCGCTTGCACGCACGCGAGCGTAGTCGAGATCGCGATAGGAAGCCGTGAGCGTGAGCGCGAGCGTGCTTGAGAAAAGAAGAAGAAGAAGAAGATGAGAATGGCTGTGGCAAGATGGACGACGCCGTTGGCGGTCCTGACGCTCGCGGCGGCTTTGCAAGGGACTGCGACGGCGGTCGGTGCCATAGAGCAAGTGCTTGTGGGACAGCACGGTAATCCCGGATCCAAGGTTGGTCCCATCCCGACGACGACGCTGCGGAATGGCGTGGAGATGCCCGTACGTTTTTTCACGTCGTCGAAACAAGGAAAAAGGTGGTAATACATACAGCAAAGGCTGACTAACGCACGCACGCACGCACGCACGCACGCACGCGCGTGATCCTCATGACAGATGGTTGGCCTCGGTACCTGGGAGTACAACAACTCGGTCGCGTATAAGGCAACCATGACAGCGCTCAAAGTCGGCTATGTTCATGTAGACACTGCGACAATGTACGGCAATCACGCTGGCGTTGGGCAAGCAATCCAAGACTGGCAAACTCAGAATGGAGGCCGCCGCGAAGACATCTTTGTGACGACTAAGATCCCAGGCGGCCTCAACTACAGCGCAGCTGAGGCCGCCCTCGAGGCCTCCCTCAAGGATCTTGGCCTCGACTATGTCGACCTCATGCTTGTCCACTTTCCTGCCTACTGGGATGGTAAAGGAGGACCTGAGATGCGCGTTGAAGGTTGGAAGGCCATGATGGACTTTCATGCCGCCAAGAAGGCCCGCGCCATTGGTGTAAGCCACTTTTGCAAACGCCACATTCTCGACCTCGTCCACGCCGGACTTACTATCCCTCACGTGAATCAGGTCGAATTCCACGTAGGGATGGGAAGCGCGGGCCCCGAGGCAACAGATGACCGTGAGTTTGATCACATGGTCGGAACGCTGTACCAGTCCTTTAGCCCTCTTTGTGGACCCTGCGGAACCTCTGAGCTCATCAACGGCGAGCTGGTCACCGAGATTGGCAAAAAGTACGGCAAGTCTGGCGCCCAGGTCTCACTCAAGTGGCAGGTGCAGCAAGGCATTCCTGTGATCCCCAAGTCAGACGAAGCATCGCACATCATTGCCAATGCCCAGCTCTTCGACTGGGAACTCAGCATTGAGGACATGATCAAGCTTGATGCCGCAAAGTCGCCCCCGGTCACGGGAGGCGGCGACAACAAGACCTCTGGCGACTGCAAAATCCCTTGAACACGAAGCAACGAGACCATGCCTAAACATATGACCGAACTTTCTTTCTTTTGAACTTTCCTCGCGTGAAATCACAACATCTGCAAGTCTTTCAAAGGCGAGTGATGGAAGATTGATTAGACTCTTTGACGGCAGGACCTAGCAGGAAAGACACGTGCCAAACGCCTTCACGAGATGAATTCTCGAAATCAAAGGAAAGTTGATTTTGAAATTATTTGTTCTTGTTCATGTTGTGATCGTTGCCCGAAAAGAGAAATGCCACCGAGAATGGGCTTTCTTGCTTTTAGCATCCTATGCAGCTTGGCCGCCGGAGATTGCCGGACCTGCAACAAGGTTAGCCCCCGCCGAAGTTGAACTACCGTCCAACGATGATGATGATGATGATGATGATGATAATGATAATGATGGTGACGAGGTTTGCGAGGACTCTTGCGCTTGCTTCGGAAAGCTCTTACGCTTAACGATACGCTCAAGACCCTTGATGAGAACATCACGAGCCTCGAGCTCAGAATCCGCTTCGCGAAGCTTTTGCTCAAAAAAATCAAAGTTGCGCTTGGCTTGCGTACGCTCGCGCTCCAAATCCAGCGTCAGCTGATCCAAAACGTTTGCCATGTACTCCTTTGCATCCTGGGCGTCCTGCTGCAGTCGCGAGAGGCGCGAGATTTCGTCCGATTGGGCGGCAAGCTGCAGCTGCTGCGACTGAATGATTGACACAAGCGAGGCAAGCGAGGCGGCCTCGTCAGAACTCAGAGCTCCGGCAGCGGTAGGCACGCGCAAGGGAGCCTTTGGCACACCTGTCGTGAATGCGCGCTCGCGCTCGCGAAAGTCTGCTTCGAGATCTAGCATGCGTGTGGTAAGTTCGGTGATGCGCGCTTCGCGCTCCGCGGCTACGACCTTGTACTCCCAACATCGCTGTTCAGCATCCTCGAGCTGAGCGTGCAGCCTCGTCTTTTGCTCCTTTAGCAACGCCCGCTCGTGCTCGCTCTCTCGAAGCGCCGACTTGAGCCTCGAAGCCAACACCCGGTCGGCAAAAGGCCCGTACGTCTGCTCACGAAATGCCTCCACCATGGCCATCGTCACTCCCTTTGCATTCTCACCAAAGAGCTCACGAGCAATGCGCTTACATTTTTCCAGCGACATGGTTTCCTGAGGGCTTTGAACTTGCTCGCTCGCTCGGTATCCTTGCAATACCCGTGCTTCGAGCTTTGCAAGGCCTCGGAAGCTTCCCAGCCTCGTGCTTTGCGGTCGTGATGACGAGGGCAAAACATCTTCTTCTGTCACTTCACGCACGTGCACAGCGAGCAATTCTGGCTCCAAACCTTGACCACCCGGCTTGATGCTTCCCACAAATGACGAATTTCGTGAGCACGAGGGTGACCGGACCCAGGAGCGCGACCTTTCGGTCAGCGATAGCATTTGCTCAGCCTTGACCTGCTGCACCGCCGCCTCGGCTTCGCGCGCGGCCACTTTCTCGCGCTCTTTCTCTGCCTCAGCAAGAGCAGCCTCCTTTTCGAGCCGTGCTGCTTCTTCTTTCGCAGCACGAGCAGCTTCAGCGAGCCGTGCTGCTTCCTCCTGCGCAAGTTGCGCAGCTTCAGCAAGACGAGCAGCAAATTCAAGTCTTGCGCGCCACCCTCGTACGCAGCATTGAATTTCGAGCGCAGCAGCCTTTTGCAAAAGAAATGTGCATCGCACACGATGCGCACGAAAGCGTTGTTGAATCGTTGAAATGGCCTCGTTACGTGCACGAAAGTAGCGCAAACGACTTTCAAAGTGGTGCGCAGCCATTGCCTTGGCCACACACTTGCGCCACAGCATGCGCACATAGTACAACTTGAACCGGTCAATAACATACTTGCGCTCCGCTTGGGCCTTGGCGTCCGAAGGCGCGGCGCACGACCACACCTTCGATGCCTCAAGAATGCGGTCCAACATGGACAGCTGGCCATTACGGAAAAAGACGCGTGTCGTTCCGCACCGATATGCCTTGTGAGGGACGTCAAACGCCCAGAAAAGGGCTTTAGTGAATTCGCGCGCGTTCCCTGCACCAAGATTTCGCCATATGCGCAGGGCCTCCTGAGGAAGTGTCTCCGCGTACGCATCAATGAGACTCTGGTACGGAATACGTGTCGGAAGTCCTGACTTAAGTACCTGCGCGGTCTGCTCAATGCTCAAGCAGCGCAACTGACTCACGACGAGAGCTCGATCGAACCACGGTCGTCCTTCCTCACGCTGCATTTGCACATTCGGCTTGACACATCGAATAAATGAACACTTTGTGGCCTCGAGGGTCTCCACGAGCTCTTTGATCTGCACAGCGAACTTTGACACGATTGACTGCACCTTTCGTCGCGGACGGCGACGCGACCCGGCCCCTGATCCTGATCCTGTGCCGGCTCGTGCATTTGTAGGACCACGCGCTGTGTCTGCTGGCGAGCATCGGCCCCACGCGACAGCTACGTTTGTTGCTGTACTTAGCACTTGCTGCGCGCGCTCGGGAAGCTGGTCATTATTCTTGTGGATGAAGCCCTCCGCCACATAGGAAACTGGCCCTGGATAATGCGCGACGATAAAAGTCGTGCGAATGTCTTTTGGATGAGGCCGCGGAAAGCACGTGTGTCCAGCGAATGAGTCATGCATGGCCTTGTTCAGCTTTTCGTCCGAAGGTTGGGGCGCACGACTAACCTCGTCGACAAGTGCCAAAAGCCCAGGTTTCCCCTTGACGCCATGAAAAAGATGCACGCACTCGCTCGAGGCGCGCGGGGGAGGAAAGTCTGCACCCTTCATGACAAGACCCTCTGCTTTGTAAAGCGCCACTTCTGCCTCGAATACCTGCCGGATAAAGGTGTCTTGAAGCGCCTCATTCGTGTAGTTGATGAGAAGTTGTTCAAAGCTATTTTGCTGCATTGACTCGAAACCAAAAATGTCGAGCACCCCAATAAAGTGCATCGACGTCCTCGGCGTCTCTGAGCCTTGATCAGCCTGCGGTCCACCGAGACTTTGATTTAAACGCTGAAGAACCCAGTCAAAGGCACCAGCATATATGGCCTTGGCGACCGCATTGCGATTTTGCACCGCGCGCTCGATCCCTTCTGGCGTCACAATTGGCTCACTCGAGCCAGGTACGCGCACTTCGCGCTCGCACAAGAGCTTTTGTAAAGCATCTCGACCTCCTTCAAGCCCAAGTAAGGAGCAGCACGTACCTGCGTCGCTCGATATAGTGGCTGCATCGGCGTCTCCTTCGAATTCGACCTGAAGCAAATGCAAAACTCCTGCCAATGAAGCAAACAAGACCTCCTGGTCAATACCGATTGTCGCGAGTGCTCTGCAAAGCTTGTCGAAGCGATCTTTGTCGCCCACTCTCGGACTTGCATCAGACTGAAGCGCGTCGAGTCCTAAATGGGGCAATTCCTCGCGAGCGGCGCGCAAATAATGCAAAATATGAAAGCTGCGCTCGCCGGGACCTTGGAAAACGACGCGACTCTTTTCGAGAAGGTAGGTTTCAATGCGCGCCCCTGTAATGCACCAGCCTTGATTATCTGCACGCCGCTCCAGAATAACCTTGGTGTACTTGCCAAACCTCGATGAATTGTGGTTCATGCAGGTCGACGCGTTTCCGATGGCCTCAAGCACGGGGCTCACTTGAAGCAACCGCTCTTCGAGCTCATTGCCTTGCTCCGACCCATGGCATCGTGCGACCACGTGGCGAATGACTCGTTTGGCGCTCTCCGTCTTGCCCGCCCCGGATTCGCCGCCAATTACAATCGACTGATCGCCCGTCCCGGACCGCGCTCCTAACTGGAGCTGCTGGAGTGCAATCTCCGCAATGGCAAATGGTCCTTTTGCGCGCGCTGTACCGCATTCGTAGCCGGACTCATCGAGTTCGCGGAGGGGATTCACACTTACCAGTACGGGCCCCATAAAGGTATAAGGAGCATCTTCCAGGGCCCGGAGCCGAAGATTTTCGAGAATTGCAGGCTCGTGAATGTGATGAAGCGCCGTCATATCTTCTTCGACACCTCGGTTGACGGCAAAGACAGTGTCGCTGGCCTCAGCCGAGTCCATGGGTCCATCTTGCCCACCTGCATCGCCGCTTCGACGAACGACAATGTCGCCTTTGCCTCCACCAGCGCAGGCGATCACTTCCCCAATTTTCCAGCATCCATCTTCTTTGCCGCCATACCAAACACGCGCACCCACCTCGTGCGCCACCATGGCATGCAATCAGATATGTCTCGCTTCGAGTTCTGCGTTTGCAGCGTAGACATTCATCCGTCTTGACAATTTGGCTACACGTACCAGCTGGCTTGGAAAATACATCTCGGTCCGGGTCTCAATTGCACTCTAGTAATCCTCTCGCACGCGCGCGCAAGGTCACGAGGGGGGTGGGGGAGATGATCAGGCACCCCTCGACGAGATCAGGGGTGGCGAGTCCCTCCAATCCGAACATCTGCCGGCGGCAAGCTTGCTTATGACTGCGTGTCGCGTCCATCAGTGATTGTCCGCCTGCCGGGGGATCATCGCGTCCAGCTTTTGAGCGGAAAAAAAGGGAACGAAATCGAACGAGAGAAGAATAGACTATTAGACAGTCGGCTGGATGCAAGTCTACGTCGACTGCCCTGTTTCCCTTTTCATTGTTCGCCGAGGCGCTCCGGCAGCCCAAATTTGGCGCGTACTCGAGTGCAAGGGGGGAGATCGGGAAATCTTCGATTCCAGACAACGACCCACAAACAGCAAAGAACGGCGCCCTTGTACCCGTACTCAGCTTGCCATGATACGGGACAACACCATAGCTCGAAGATGCGTCATGGCACGCGCCACGCCCCTTTTGTGCGTCGCAGCTCCAGCGTTCCGGATAAGTCTTCATACGCTCATTCGGTCTGCCTGTCTTTCCGGTCCATAGCGGCGACAGCGACGAACAGCGAGTGGCAAGCTGCTGGCTGGCGGCAGGCTCAGCTGCCCGCGAGTACCGTCATTCCATCTTGGCGGACCCATCTGCAAACCGAAGGCTAGGCACGACCAAGGCGAGGCTTTCATGGATGTCTGCTGCGACTCGTCATCATTAGTCACCGCATTTTTATACACACACACACTGACTGCCGAGGCAAGATAGCTGCGACAGACCTGTTCACAAGAGACGGCGACCGACACCTCGCGAGCATCTAGCTGGAGGCTGGTACGCTGAGAAGGAAAAGGGGGAGGCGAACGATCAAGCGAAGGTATATCAAAGCAACAAGTAGAGAAGCAACAACAGCAGCTCTTAGCTGTAGCAGCAGCAGCAGCAGCAGCGGCGGCAGCCATGAACGTCGTCTTCGTGTACGGAAGCCTCATGGAGGAGCGCGTGCTGAGCACGGTCGTAGGCAGGATGCCAGCGATCCAGCCGGGACTTCTCTTCGGATACACGCGGTACGCAATTAAAGAACGCGTGTACCCGGGGATCCGCCCCACGAAACCGGACGACAAGGTCACGGGCTTGCTGGTGAGCAAGCTCTCGGATGAGGAAATTCGCCGTCTTGACAGCTTTGAAGATGACGACTATGACCGCGTCGAAGAAAACATCTTTAACGAAAATGGGGAAGCGCACCGCGCTAATGTTTACGTCTGGAAAAAGGAACTCGAGGCTGAGCTCAAGCCCACGCTCTGGGACTACGATAAGGACTTCATGCCCCACATTGAAGAGTACGTCGCAAACTCCAAGCGCTTTGCGGAACATGGATACTCTTGGGACTTTGACGTCGACACCAGCGCCAAAGAGTAGATCCAGTCAAGAAACTAGGCACGACCAGGTCGTTCACTATGATCACGCTCTCCCCTGCTACTCCCGTCCTTCACGCTGACGCTTTGCCTCCTTGATCATGACATCATAGAAACAGTCGTCTGCGGTTTAAATGCGAAAACGTTAGGTTCTACACTGGAATGGAAATTGAAATATCATGTATTGCGTCCTTTACGGCGCATTTTTGCTGCCATGGAAACTTACACTCTCCAGAAGCCACCAAAAGGCTGATAAAATAAGCGTCTCCTCCTCGACCGCGTTCCTTGGCCTCCTGGAGCGCCTCGTTGAATTCTTTCAAGGAGATGCCTTCCTCCTTGAGCCAGTTTTCCATGGTGGATTCGTACAACTCTAAGTACTCCTTAAATAGGTCGTGATACTCTAGCTTGTGCTCATCGTCGCCAGAGTCTACAGTGTCAAAGAAAAGGTATGCATTCTTCCGAATGAATTTCTCAAAAACGCTGATGAATCGAGTACTGAAGCAGTAACGAGAGGCTCGCTTCATCAAAGCATCTGTCTCATCGTCGCCGGACTTGGACTCCACCTTTCGCGCTTTGCTGCTTGAGGGAGAGGCTTCAATTTCCTTGCCTTCGCTGGCAGACTCCTTTTCGAACTTGCTTTCCCCCACCTCCTCGTCCGCAAACTTCGATTCCCGAGGCATCTTGGCTCCTCGTGTCTCGGCTTTGCGCGGGGCCGGCAAATATCGCCGCGAGTTGCTTTCCCTCGTAATCCTCCATTATGAATACAAGGCATTTTCAGAAACAGGACAAGAGACAAAGACTGCCAAAGCCCCTTTTACTGAGGAAGCCATGACTTCGCACAGATGTGGCTTATAAAGGGGCTTAACGGACATCGTCGCGCCGTGCCATAATGTCACACGGTCAGAGTCGGGCGGCCATGTTGCTAGCGCCGCCATGCGCCGCCAGCTTCAGTGCTAAGCGCGCTAGCTACTATAGCGGACCGTAAGAACAGGGCGCGCGCGCGCACACGCACACGCGCGCGCACACGCACACGCGCACGCACACGCACACGCGCACGCACACACGCGTAGCACGCGTAACACGCGTAACACGCGTAGCAAGGACTTCGTTTGAGCGCTCTTGACTTTTGCAGTTTGTTATTACTTGCGCGACGATTCGTTGCCTTTTTCTCCGGACGCGCATGTGCGACACGAGAGGCTCCAATGCACCTCGCCAATAGTCATGGTGCCGGAAGCACGATCGTCCCGCTGCCTGCTGCACCCTTTATTAAGAATGACGAGAACGCACTCGATCGCGCGATCGGCAGCCATGCGAACGATGATCGACCCGCTCCCCTGGCTGGACCCGGACGCCCTATTGACTTTGCACAGAAAAAACGAGCCACTGTGACGGTTCTCGAGGATGCCTCGCGGCAGGTGGAAAGTTCGTCGAGGTCCATATGGATTACCCTGGCTGCCCTTTTCTTGCACGTCATTCTTGCTCTGCTTATAGGCCAGCTCTTGGAGGACTGGTCGGCACTTGAAAGCGCGTATTTCGGCGTCGTCACCCTTACCACCGTCGGATATGGAGATTTTGCACCCAAGACCCCGGGCGGACGCTTCTTCACTTCGTTCTACATATTATACGGCGTAGGAGTTCTCGGTTGGACGATTTCGACGCTCACGGTTGCCATCACTCATCGTCTTGAAAAGCTCAGGAAGCGCTCCAGACAATCAACAAGCAGGATACCCTATGTAGCCAAGCTTAGTTTCGGTGTCGGCTTTGTCTTCCTCTTTGGAATCACTTATTTCTGTGCAGTGGAAGGCATGACCTTTATTGACAGCTTCTATTTCACGGTGGTGACGCTCACCACCGTGGGTTACGGTGACGTGCGACTCACCAGTCGTCGTGGGCTCATCTTTCTCGTCATTTATTTAGCCTTTGGAACTGTGGCCATGGCCAAGCTCATTGGTGATGCAATTGACGCCATTCTCGAAAAAGAACGAAGGCGTCGTCGCGAGGATATCCTGCGGCGGCGTCTTTCAGTCACCGAGCTTTTCCAAGCTGATGCCGACGCGTCTGGCTCGCTCACCGAGGCAGAGTTCATCGTGTTCAAGTTTCAACAAATGGGCATTGTCAAACCGATGGACCTTCGTCTTGTGCAAAATCAATTTGCTGCTCTTGACCGGGATAACAATGGCACGGTCACCCTCGAAGAAGCAAAGGCATCGGCAAACCGATAGAGCCTCAAGAACAGAAATCGAGGCTGCTGCTGCTGCTGCTGCCATCAATCTATTATGCACGGTTGGTCTAATTTCTCTGCTCATATGTGTAAACCAAGTTTAAAGCAAGCGCGAGGTTCCTCATATTGCTTCATCCCCAGGCCTTCAATCAACCAGCGGGTGCAATGAAAAGTAAAAAGAGAAGCGGAAGAATGAGAGAGGAAAAAAGAGCAACAGAGATGTAAACAGAAGAAAGAGAAAAAGAAGTTTTGCCGTTTTTTTGTTTGTCTAGATTTCACAAGTCTGTCGTTGCCTATTCGAGCTCTAGATCGAGATCTGATGACAAGAGGAAGGACGACGAGATGGGACTTAGCCCGAGCTCGCGCTCAAGAATCTCGAGCTGTTGCACCTGACGAAGCTGATGTGCACTCTGATTTCGCTTGCGTAAGAGCGCCGGACTTTCCGTAGTTTCCAGCAGCGAGCTTGAAAAAGGAATGGGCGTGCTCGTCGCCGAAACGAACGAAGCGTACTGCGAAATTGGCGTCATGAAGGGAGTGTTGGGCCCCTCGCGGGTGGTGTGAAACGAAGCCTCGCTGTGTGTATCGAACTTTTGCAACCGGATCTGCACCTCGGCCTCGCGGCCCTCGAGCTCGTCCTCTCTTGCTTTGAGCTCTTCTTCCTTTGCGCGCAAAGACTGGATTGCGGCTTGCAGCTGACTCTGCTTTGTCCGTAATTCCGTGGCGATTGCCTGCAGCTGCGCGTCTTTGTGGTTCAAGAATGTCTCCTTTTCTAGCAAGACTTGTGCTCGCTCGTCCACTTGAGCTTGTGCTACGGCAAGCTGCGCCTCAGTGCGCAGCATGTCAGTGTCCCGCTTTGACTGCTCCCTTTCGAAGCTGCAAAGTCGCTCTTTGGTAGCAGATAAGCAGGACTTTAAGCTTGTGATTTCTGCTTCATATGTTGCAAACACTGTCTGTGACTGACGAGTTTCGTCATTTGCGTTCTCCTTCATTTGATCAATCTTTTGTTGCAAAACACAAATTTCCACTTGTGATGCGCGCGAGAGGTCATCAGCGGCATTCTTTCCACTCTGAAGTTTCTCAGTTTGCTCTTCAAGAACCAATGTCTTCGCTTCGCACTCTGCAAGTTTGGCGCTCGTCGATTGAAGCTGCTCGCGAAAGGAATTTGACTCGAGCTGCAGTGCATTGCGCTCGCTCGCGTAAGAAATCGTTAATGCAGAGACTTCTCCGCGAACAGACGCAAGTGCATCGCGAGCGTGAATGACGTCCTCCTGCAAGGCACGACGATCAATTTTGAGACTATGAACTTGTTCGCGAGAGCCTTCGAGCTGTCTGTCACGATCTGCAAGAACCGTGTAGGCCTTTTCGAGCTCCGTGTTGAAGTATTCAATCTCTCTCTGCAGAGATGCACACTTCTTTTGCAGAAATGTCTCTCGTTCAATGCCTACAATGCGCGCTTGCTCGATCTCCTCGTGAGCCCGTGCAATGGCATTATCAGACTCTTCGCGATCCATTCTCATGGCCCATACTGTCGAGCGAGAGGCTTCGAGTTCTCGATCGCGTTGTGCGAGAACCGTGTATGCCTCTTCGAGCTGGGCTTCGTAGTCCTTGGCCATCTTCTCAAGCTGCGTGACTCTTGCCTCGAGACATGCTTCCGAGGCGGTTCTCTCGGCAAGAGCATGAGCAAGAGCTTGGCGGAGATTCACCGCTTCCTCCTGCGCCAAAGCTTGGCCGGCATTAAGCGTGCTGGCAGCTTCGTGCATCTTGGCAAGCTCAAGGTCGCGCTGCGAGAGCGTTTCATGCGTCTTGTGGAGCTGCAAGCCAAGATGTGCGACCTCGGCCTGCTGTTCCTCGCTTTGTTCTTCAAGGAAAGCTTGGGCATCTTGGGCGGCAAGTTTTTCCGCGCGTACAATATCAAGTTCTTCGCGAAGCGCTGACGACTCCTCATCCACATGCGCCTGTGCTTTGCGAAGACCGACAATGACTGCTTGTACGTCGTTTGCGTCTCGTTCCCGCTGCTGCAGCCGCGCGCGGGTTTTTCCAAGCTGATCTTCAGCGTTTGCGAGTTCTTGGCGAAGCCCGTCGAGCTCGGTCTTGAGACCAGCTTCGGTCTCGCTGGCAACTTCGGACGCTCGCGCAACAAGTTCTTCCTGCTCAGTGCAACGCTCTTCTGCTGCGGTAAGTTTGCAGGCGAGATGGTCTACGTCCTGGCGGAGACGCACTACTTCGGCGACGAGCGCGGCTTGTCTCGACACGTGCTCGTGTTGCAGGACCTCATTTGAATCTCGAAGAGCATCCGCCTCTTCATGTGCTCGTGCTAGATCTTCTGATTGGCTCTCCAGGAGGTCCCGGCACTCTTCAAGTTCGTGCTGCGCATTTACAAGGGCCACGCTTTTCGCATTGACGGTGCTTTTGAGAGACTGAACCTTTTGCTGGAGCTGGCGAGTGTACATTTGCTCGATCGGAGGGGTGCTCACGGAAGAAGGAGATTCGTCGCGCTGCGACCGCATGGGCGGTGTACCCGCAATGCTCATGCGGCGATGCTTGAGAGACCCGCGCTTGGACCCGCGCGTTGCTGACGACGGACTGATGAGGTGCAGTGGAAGCAAGTTTTTGTCTTCCGTGTCTGCACCCCCTCCCGATTGCTGGTTGTGCGCAAGCAGCAAGAGTCGCCGGAAGCGGCTTCGTTCCTCTTCACGTTCCCTGTTCTCTTTTTCTCGCATCTCAAGTGTCGGTGCGCTTTGTGCTCGCAACAGGGCAACTTTTCTCTTGAGCTGCTCGATTGTAGCCTCGGGGGCCTGAGACTCGTGCCTTGATGCTTGCACAGGCACGCGTGCAGCAGTACGCGCAAATTGCAGGGTTCGTTTCGACTCCTCCTTGAAACGCGAGGCTGGGGTGATGCAGCAAATCACGCATACCAAGGAGTCTCCGCAAAGCGCTGGCTTGAGGATGCGCGTGAGTTTTGATGTACGAAAGCTGACATGTCGCGACGCCGTCTGCGGCGTGCATGCGTCGCCTTTGCCGCCTGGAGTAGCATTGGCGCCTTCCGCTAGATTGGCCATGGCAAGCGCAAGGGCCAGCAAACTTTGATTGATGTTTTTGGCCTCTGCAATCTGCGAGCCCTTGGCATTGCTCGTTCGCATGCTCTCGCTGCCTGCAAGATCGACAAAGTTAAGCTGTGCAGATAATTTCGAGCTGTCGGTGAGCGATACGCTTGACACATGAACCATGAGAATGGTGTGCGCGCGACTAGACCTTTCGTTCATCCCTGTCGAGCTTACGTGACGCTTGCTGGCGCCCTCTTGCAGGATGCTCATGGCCTCTGCGACCGACCCTGCGGGCTTGCGCAGGGCCGACAACGTGACGCCGCCTTTGAGATCATCCCGCACAGAGACGGCACCCTGAGTGCGAGGGGTACCGCGCTGCGAGGGCGGGGTCTGGAATGAATTAGGTGTGCGTTTCGGGCCGGTACGACGGGGTGGAGTGCGAAAGTTCCCGCCAACGTCCTCGCCACTGCTTGGCGCCAAAAGGTCGCCAATCACTTCGTTGTATACCTCTACGTAGCTCAGCTCCACCGAAAAGGCGTGTGAATTGCGGCGCTGCGCAATTGCGGCAAAGAGTGCCTCAAGGCCAAGCTGTACAGCGCCGATCTCGGCGTCTTTGCCATCACCGCCAAACATCGTGTACGTCTTTCCGCTGCTCGTCTGGCCGTACACGAGTGCAGTTCCGTGATAACCTTCGAGTACGCGCGGGACCAGATCAGCAACCGTGTCTTGAAAAACGTCAACATTTGAGCTCGACTCGTCGAAAACATGGTCAAATGTCCAGGTCTTGTCCTCCCTGCTCCCAGGCTCCACAAGAGCGCGTCCTTGGTTTCCAACGTGCCACGCGACATCCTCTTCGCGCGCCGGGCGCACTCTGACGCAGACCTTGACGCGCTCCATGGACAGGACTCGCCCGGTCGGGCGCCGTCCCGATCGATGCCCCGAGCTCGCTCCCGCCGCGGCCCCCCTCGAGGCTAGGATCGTCCTTCCACGTGCGCCTTGGACGCGCGCTGTTGCTCCGCCGTCGCAATACGATTCTTGTTTGCCTGCGCCCGCGTCGTTTGCACGAGCGAGCGAGCGAGCAAGCAAGTTGTCGAGAGCGTGCTCGATAACGCAGACGGTTTCGGGTGGTAGTAAGTAGTACACACCGTTTGGGAGGAAAAAGCGGAACTCCACCCGATTGACCTTCGGAATCGATTATTATAAGATCGTGGCGTGCGACGCGTGGACGGGGCCCTGGACGGAGAGCGCGGTGCGGAGGTGCGACGGACACACAGAGGAGCGTCCGAGTCTCGCGCAAAAGCTGAGGCAGGCACGCCGGGCCAGTAGCCGCAAGAACGGATGTTCAGACACCAGGGAGCTCGGGAGAGAAAAGGAAAAAACAGGCGCGCACTCCAAAATTGGGCTGCATGTGACGTTCCATACCTCGAGAGCCTGCTGCTGAGGGCATGACCATGCACTCGTGGACTGAGCTGGTAGCGAATATGAGATCGGATATTCGAGCAACCACCCTGCGAGGGCCACGAGCTGAAGCGGGTCATTGCCCGTCCCAAGATCCACGCGCACGAGATCTCCGTGCGAACTTGTGCAGAGGCTAGCAAACAGTCGATCGAGGCGCTGAAAGAGAAGATCAGGAACATGATCAGCAAGAGCAGCGCCGCGTTCAGAGTGCAGCTCGACAAAAACAGGAGCGTCACGAGCCCAGAGGCGAGCGCGAAGGCGATCCTTATTGATCAAGAAAATGGAGTCTTCGTCTGCGAGCTGCACAACGGAACAGAAGTTGGAAGCCTTGATGCTAGTAAGCATCTTGACGAGTAGACTGGGGTCACGCAAACCCTGTGTCCGTGCATGATACGGTTAGTCTCATGTAAAATAACAGAAAGAGAGCAAAGCAAGACCACACCTCCGCACGTACAGCGATCGGAAAATTTGCATCCACGAGAATGGCGGTACGCGCGGCGCTGACACATTGGAGTAGTGCCGCGGCCACCTCTTCAATCTTGCCCGCGCTTTCCTTTTGCGCTCGATTCTGCCCGAGGTGGTCTCGTACAAGCTTCTTGCCGCCGTCTCTGAATACTTTGGCGATCTCAAACTTGAGAGAGATTTGCTTGCTAGCGCCCAAGACTACAGCAAGTGCTGCCTGCTCCCCGCGTCAACGATATCATCATGGTCGAGGTCGTCGAGGTCGTCGAGGTCAACAATTTGTTTGGCCGTCAGTCAGTCAGTCAGTCAGTCAGTCAGTCAGTCAGTCAATCCGTCAGCCAATCAGGGTCAGCTCCTCCCCACGCCATGCTTACCTTCTCCCTATCGTCGAGACATTCCTCCGCCTCGGGCGTCGCCCACGCCAGCGCCAGCAGTGCGTCGCCCATCGGCCCCGCGCCTCTCGCGCTCTGAGCTGATCATCCATCATCACCTGCCCCTCGGCGAGGGTCCCTCCGGGGACCCCTGGGGACCCCCGGGGACACCGGTGTGCGCCCCGGCGCGGTGGCCCTTCTCTGCGCCGGGCCTCTTTTGTACCCGCCACGGGCTCAAAAGGCGCGCCCAGAACGGCCGCCCGTGCGCGGTGAGAGAGAGAGGGAGAGGGAGAGGGAGAGGGGGGGAGAGAGAGAGAGAGAGAGAGAGAGAAAGAGGGGCAGGCAGGCAGACTCGAGCGGGCGCGGCGCGACGCGGCGCGGCGCGTGCGTTGCGTTGCGTTGCGTTGCGTGGCGTGGCGTTGCGTTGCGTGGCGGGCGGGCGGGCGAGCGCGCTCGGGGAGCGGCGGGGAGGAGGCCTCCCTGCGGCGGACGCTCGCTTGGCCCGGTCCATCCGCCTTTGCGTTCGTTCATCCAGGTTTCCATCCCTCCAGGTTTTCATCCGTCCAGGTTTTCATCCATCCATCCATCCATCCATCCACCCCGAGGCCCGACGCTCGCCGCGGCGCGCGGCGCCATGGAGCGCGCGGGGGGCGGCGACAAGGAGCGCGGCGAGGAGGGCGGCAGCAAGACCAAGGCCGCGGCGAGGCGCAAGAGCGGGCGCAGGAGGCGATCTCGGGGCGCCGGCGACGCCGACCACGGGGAGCCCGTTGCCGCCGCCGCCGCCGCCGCGGCTGCTGCTGCTGCGGCTGCAGACCTCGTCGCGCAGCCGCCGAGCGCGAGCGCGAGCGCAGATGCTGACACAGATGCTGACGCCAATGCAGACCCAGACGCCGCGCGGACGCAGAAACTCACGCAGAGCGCCAAGACGCGCAGGCGAAGAATTGCACACGTGAGGTCCAAGACCGCGGACTCGGGCATCATTCGGAGAAGCTCGGTGTTCACGCCCTTTGCCAACGCCGCCAATCTCGGGCTCAGCGACGAGGACGGCGGCGCATCGAGCCCCGGGTCACCGGTCGGCTCACGAATTCGAAGAGTGGCCAGCGAACCTCGCGTTGTGAATGACCTCGATCTCACGCAGCGAGGTCTTGCGAAGCTCGAGTCGACCGACTTTACCGAGGTCTACCTCGCGTCCGAAGACGAAACGGGCATGGGAAACAGCTCCGAGGCTTCGGATGACGCGCGAAGTGTTGTTCAAGGCAATGACGGCAGCGCAGACGCTGACTCTGGCAATCCTTTTTCAATGAGATGGAAACTATCGAGGCGCAGCAACGGAGCCGCGCGCAAAAAGAAACGGCATCGACGTCGAAAAGACGAGAGCGTCCAGCACTCTTATTTTCTCGACGATAATGGCGAACTACGTGACGAATATGGTTTCAAAGTGGAGGATAACGAACCAAAATACCTCTGTCCTCCTCCCGACGCCCGCGCGGCCCACGCGTCCGTTCCACATGATACCAAGAAGCGGATACTCAGTAGAGAAGCTCTCAAACGTCGCCAGCGTCGCGTATGGTCCGCGGTAATTGACGATTTTGGGGGTTCGCTGAGCAATATTCCTGGCGGCGCACTCGAGCGATGGCGCAAGTATTATGCCATGGAACAGCTCGATGACAGTGCCGACAGATACCTTTTGAAGATATCCTCGCCATTGCCATCGCATCACTCGCCCCAAGGCTCATCAGCTGCCCCCCCTGAGGCATTTTATTCGCCCAGAGCAGGGGGCTCATCGCATCGGAAACAAGTCTCACTCGGATCCGCGTCTCAGCAATCGCAAGACAGCAGCCATGGCGGTGTTGGCGGCGACGTGGACAAGGACAGCCCAAGACGCAGCAGCGGGGGCGCGGGTGTCAAGTCTCGTTCTTCATTTGGTCATCATGTCGAATCAGTAGTGCGCAAGCTTCGAATTCGCAAGCGACGTCACGACCGTGATGATGGGAGCGACGAGGCACGGGCCGCTCGCTCTGATAGCGTGGCGAGCCATGGTGAAGTGCATGCTACCAACGGCCGCGGCCCAGTATTACCGCAGGGCCCGGGCCAATCGCATGCGCAGCTCCAAGCCGCCGCTGCAGCTGCCGAGTCGGCATCTGCATCGCAGATTCGTCACGTGACTTCAGCCATTCGCCATTATGGTATCCCCCCTCGTTTGCGAAGGGAGGTGTGGCTTATGTGCTCGGGTGCCCTCGAAAAGCAACGAGACAGCGGACCCACCGAGCAGTACGAGTATCTCGTTGCCTGCGCCACATCAGGAGAGGCGCCAGAGATGGGCGAGATTATTGAGCGCGATCTGCATCGCACTTTTCCCACAAACTATCACTTTGAGAACGAGGAGGGCATTACGCGGATGCGGCGAGTGCTCCTTGCGTATTCTTTGCGAAACGAAGCCATTGGATACTGTCAAAGTATGAATTTTCTCGTGGCCGTTTTACTTTTGCACATGGACGAGAATCTCGCCTTTTGGGTGCTCGCAAGCATTGTTGAAGACCTTGTGCCGGGACACTACACAAAGCAAATGACCGGCATGCACGTCGACCAGCGAGTTTTTGAGTCCTTGGTCAAGCAGAAACTTCCCAAGCTCTATGCCCATCTCGAATCCTTCGAGTTTCCGCTCGAATTTGTCACATATCAGTGGTTTCTATGTTTGTTTGTCAATTCTCTTCCACTAGAGACGACTTTACGCATATGGGATTGCTTTTTGCACGAGGGAGTCAAGGCACTTTTTCGCGCAGGCATTGCCATCCTCATGATTTTGCAAAAGGACATTCTCGCCTGCGATAGTTTCCAGGATGTCTATGCTTGTATTTCTCTCGCCGATAATATTGATCGTAAGTCTCAGCTCACGGCAGAGCGCGTCCTCAAGATTGCCTACGATTCGATCGTGTTTCGTTCTTTCCCTTCGTCTCGTATTGCTCAGCTCCGCTCGCATCACTTGCCAGAGGTTATGGGCAACCTCGGCCAGCAGACTGCGTGGACGGACTTTGCTTCCAAAACTTCAGCGGATGAGCATGAAGAAAAAGATCACAAACATTGCTACGATGAAGCAGATGATGAAGGCGACGACGAGGCATCAGATGCGAAGGCAGATGACGAGACGAGAAATGGAGCCGAAAATGGAAATGGCGAGCTTGTGAAAAAGGGTAGTTTCTTCGCAAAAGGAAGTTGCCACGACGGAGATACAAGGAGTTTTGGTGGCGAGGGGGAATCGAGAGCAGCTGTGCACAGCGCGGCAGGGGCTAATGGCACTGCAGGTTCCCATGTCGAAGAAAAGACTCACCGCGTACTTGACATGGACAAAGTGGACCTCGCGGATACTTTTCCTCGTGCCAACGGATCCCACGAGGATGGTCACGCCACGCGATCTTCTCATTCCCATTCTGAAGGGTATCTCCCTCGCAATGAGAGCATGGATGACGTCAACGAAGACCCTGCAATCAAGACGTCAAACTCGGGATCCTTTCATGGCGCTACCACACTCCGACGCAAGGTCTCGCGGAGACCCTCGACTTCGTTCAAATATCAGCTGCGGCGAACATCAGAAGGCCCGATGGCAACTTTGACGCAGCTCGGCCTGCGGTCAAATCGATCGGCCTCACTCAACTTGACGCCAAGTTCACGCGTGAGCGCAAGTCAGTTGGAGACCGAAGCGGGCTCGAAGCGACGGGCAAGCGTAAACGTTTCTTCTAGCTCGACGTTGGAGCAGCAGCAGCAGCAGCAGCAGCAGCAGCAGCGAGGCCAGTCTCTGAATTTTCTTGCGTTGCTCCCGCCTCGTCAGGCAAGCGAAGGTGGGTCTGCTGCGCGCAACGGGCGAAGTGCAGAGAGCGAAAATGTTGTCTTGCGTTACAATCTCGAGTCCGCCAAAGCAGAGATTGACGCAAATGCAAGTGCAAACGCAGATGTTGGCACGGGCCCGGGCGCGGGTGCAGGTGCAGATGCAAGTACAGGTGTAGGTGCACATCTTGACTCCAAGGCCGGAGCCATCGCCGCTGTTTCCGCCTCAATGGCCACTAGCACCATGGCGCGTCGTGCTGCGTCGACAGATACAGAGTTCGACGATACCAGCGACAACAACAATGAAGAAGAGGATGATGATATCGTCGAGGACTCCCTCAGCCACCTCGATCTTGACCTGAATGACGACGAGGACGAGGACGAGGATGATGATGATGGATCTGATCTACCCAGCGAATTCTCGGAGCTTCTTCCCTCCCTCGCATACGTCATGTCTGCCCGACAGGTCGAACTTGACGAAGCTGAACTCCCTCGAGCCGTTTCCTCGATGGATGCCGCGACGCGAACTTCTCTGACGACGGGAAATGAGTACGAGAAAAGCAAGACCTCAGATATAGCGACGTCACGAAACGGTCGCCATTCTCCCTCATCGACTTCCCATCCGCATCTTGTGGGTCGACCGTCGACGGCGCCGCCACGGTCCTCGCCATCCCAAGAAGATCAAAGCGTCCGTGAATGGGCTGACGACGAAGGCATCCGTGTCACTGCCGGGCCTCCGGATGAGACAGATGAAAGCGCGTATGCAAGCGACAATCCTGGAGATGTGCATGCGAGGGATCACGATGAAGGGAATCACGGGAGATCATGCGCCAATGAAAACACAGGCCGGTCGTTGACAAGCTCGAACGGTGACTTGGCGTCACCCTCCGCTGACACGACCTCGGCCAGCTCGCGAAGCAAGAAGAAGCGCGGGCTGCTCGCTCGTATGGGCTGGCAGCATAATCGTAAGTCGCTGTGAGCAAGACCTTTTTTTGGGGGGAATTTTGGCACGCCACAGAATCTCTCGTTAATGTTACGTATCTATTGTAGCGGTCAACAATTTGCTCGTTTTGTATATTGAACACAATTTGATCCGTTCGTTGGTGGGTGTTATTGCCTCACGCGTCCGTGTGTTGCAAGGCTACAGTTCGGATCGTGAACTCTATTGCAAAAGTGACACCAACTTGCACAGCGATTTGCAAGGTGTATAATGGCAAAAGCGAAAAAGCGTACGGACCATGATGATTAAATTTTCTTTCTTTCTTTCTTTCTTTCTTTCTTTCTTTCTTTCTTTCTTTCTTTCTTTCTTTCTTTCTTTCTTTCTTTCTTTCTTTCTTTCTTTCTTTCTTTCTTTCTTTCTTTCTTTCTTTCTTTCTTTCTTTCTTTCTTTCTTTCTTTCTTTCTTTCTTTCTTTCTTTCTTTCTTTCTTTCTTTCTTTCTTTCTTTCTTTCTTTCTTTCTTTCTTTCTTTCTTTCTTTCTTTCTTTCTTTCTTTCTTTCTTTCTTTCTTTCTTTCTTTCTTTCTTTCTTTCTTTCTTTCTTTCTTTCTTTCTTTCTTTCTTTCTTTCTTTCTTTCTTTCTTTCTTTCTTTCTTTCTTTCTTTCTTTCTTTCTTTCTTTCTTTCTTTCTTTCTTTCTTTCTTTCTTTCTTTCTTTCTTTCTTTCTTTCTTTCTTTCTTTCTTTCTTTCTTTCTTTCTTTCTTTCTTTCTTTCTTTCTTTCTTTCTTTCTTTCTTTCTTTCTTTCTTTCGAAGCAAGAGCAAGAGTGGGAGCGCAGGGAATCGATCTATCTGGCGCCATGAAGAGCAAAACTTAATTTTTTGAGGAGAAGAATAGTCCACGCGTTACTCATCTTGTATCTTCCACATGGATACAAGATAGTTGGAAAGCTGGTGTATGTCATTCTTGATGGCAAGTCGCTTGCTATTGTCAAGCTCCTTTTGCTGTGCTCTTGCCTGTGCCTTGACTTGCTGGAGCTCGCCAGCAAGTTTGCGCTGTTGATTTTTGTGCTTTGAAATGAGCGAGTGACGTTTCTCTTCCGTCTTTCGCAGCACGTCGCGGTAGGTTTCGCGGGCCATCTGCGCGGCAAGCACTTCTTCGTCGTCTTGTTTGGACTCTTTCGTCTCGATGCTATTCTCGAGTCCGAATCCACCACCACGGCCAGGGCGTCTGCCGCACATCATTCCAGCAGCATCGCTCTCATTGGCGCTTCCGTTTGAAAGCAAGCTCGATGGCGAAGCATACTGCGAAGCAGCCTCGCAGAGCTCCGATGGAGGTCGTAAACGGTATACACGGCGACTCTGTGTCATGCGAAAGGTCAACTTGCGGTCCGCAATGTCTCCGCCGCTGCCATTCATCTCCAGGAAGCGATCGATGAGAGGACTATGTGCAAACTCCATAGGATGTTGAACCGTTGACGTTTCGACGTTGACAAAACTCTGCGCAGCTGGACCCGCGTCTTCTAGCTTCTGCTCAAATTGTACAAGCGCCAAATGACCCGCATCGATGGCGCTAGCGCCGCCGCTCGCCACAAGAGCAAGCGGGTCATCAGCGTCAGCACCGGCATCGTTGCTGAACATGAGTCGTCGCATTGATGCGCGGCGGATACTATTCGATCCCTCGGCACCCCAGTGGGATATGTCCGGCTTTTGCAAGGCGGCGCACCCGTGGATCCACTCTCCGACCTTGTGCGACAGATAGGTTTTAAAGGTGGCATCAAAGTGCCCCTTGGACCCCGGGTAAGCTGCGCAAAAAATCATGTAAATGGCCTGCGCAACGGCGTCATCGAAATACTTGAGAAATCCGTCGCGCACCTTGGGGTGCATCCCCACTCGCAACGAGAAATAAAGGGTTGCGAGCTCGTCGAACAACCGGGACCTAGCGCGAAGAACAGCTTCGCGATCGAAGAAGTTGAGAAATTTAGTACTTTGCAGCTGCAAGACTGCAAAGTCCAAAAACGACCACCAAAAGGCAACCTGTGTAAATCGCCTGGGCACAGGCTTGCCAAAGTGCTTTCGCCAGTTCGATTTAGCTTTGAGGGAAGTGAACTTGTAGCTGTCGGTCACTGGCCCAATAATGCTGCTCAAACCTGCCTTGGCTGGTAGCTCGGGACACTCAAAGTTCTCCACCAACATCCATTCAAGCCGCTCATCATCGAGACGGGCCTGCTTGCCGTGATGGTGCATGGAGTGATGCTTTCTGCTCTTCTCAGCTCCGTTCGCGGAGCCCGCGGACGAGTTTCCAAAGTGTGCAGCAGAGGCATCCTCATCTTCGCCTCGCTTGGATTCGCTCGAGCCAAACACATTCTTATCGTGCTCCGCCTCGTGCTCGTTGTCGTAGTGCTCGACCTCTGTGACGAATGCGGCAGGGGCTGACTCTGCCATGGTTTGCAAATTTGAGACAGTGGCAGTCAGCTCGTCCAAGCCTCAGCAGGCGACAAACGATTGCGAGCGCGCGCGCCAGCGCGCACGCCAATGGCCGGTCAGCTAAGCCTATGCTGGACAGTCCCTGGATAGGTCCATACTTCCGTCACCACGAGGAGAGGATGTTCCCGCGCCGTAGTACACACCATCCATCGCGAGTTTCGCAAGGATCGTCCGCGTTCTCAGCGAACGGAATTGTACAGTATGCCACCGTGGAGTCGGAAGTTTCTCGTCATGCTTGTTCACGTGCATGGGCACTACATACCTAGACATGACAGTTGGGAACAACACAACAAACCTTGCACGTATTGTTCCGCCCTCATATTGGCCTCCTCCTTATTTTGAGGTGACACCTTGGTTTGTCCGTTGAAATGTCGCATGTCCGCGTCCGAGTCGCTGCGAGGTCGCGGTTCAGGGCCGTGGCGCTGGGTCAGGAGTTGGGCTTAAGCTCTGGCACTCTGGCGAGTCACGGCGGCTGATAGGGATGCTGACTCGGAGCTGAAAGCGCAAGTGCCTGCAACAATCCGGACGCTCAAAGGTGCAGCAGCTTCGACTTTCTGCATCGACAGTGAGCGCGGGCGAGAGGAGCCTCAGAGTGGGTGCCAATTTGGCCCCTTCTGCACGGTGGCTCCGAGTCGTCCGTCAAGAGTATCTTGTCTTCATTAGGCTGCAGTGCGTTTCGCACACCACCTTCACGACCAGGGATACGTTACGGATTCTGTTTGCCAGCCGCGCTGGCTGACTGGCGGCACACTGAGCAAGGGCGGGCGATGGCCACCATACAACAGAGAGGTCACAGACATTGAGCAGAAGTTATCCACTTCAGGTGGGTAAGCGGCCTTATCTCTTGCTTGAGCAAAGCTCTAGGTTTCGACAGGCACGCCGTGGCACGACCACGACCACCTAGGGTGGCGCGAGGCTGCCCGAGTTGGGTCGCGCGCGGAGGCGCTGACCAGGCCAAGCACGTGCTTGCGACGATTTGCCGCCTGTCTGTCTGTCTGTCTGTCTGTCTTCTTGCCTTCGCGACCAAAGAAATTGACATTAGCGTCGCGTCGCGAACACGTGGTCAAGACGACAATAAAAATCTCGCGCGAAACTCTGAAGGTCGGCTTCAGCTTTCGACTTCGTTGCAGACATCTAGTGGGTGACACAAAGACGAAATACGTCGCGTTTGTGATCGAACCTCGAGCCCGCGTGTGATCAAATCTTGAGCTCGTTTGCGACCAAGCCTCGAGCTCGCCGAACAAGGTCTTGCCTTGGGTCTTGCTTTGCTTTTCTTTGCTCTGCTTTTCACATACCACCCAATAAACCCGTCATTCGCCCATCATGATAAAACGCGTGACCACACGACGCATTTTTCCTTCGCGGAGAGGGAGCTGCGACTCACAATATGGAGAAAGCGGGGAAAGCGGCTCCTCGGAGGTGCAACGCCTCACCGAGCTCGCTGTCGAGCAGCAAGAGCTGATTTTGCAATACGCTGTCCGCGATTTTTGGTCCGAAAAAGCACTCGGTAATGTTGATGTTGACGCCTTAACATCAGGTTGGCTCGAAGAGCATTTCGGGGATGCCTGTACACGACCATCGAGCCAGAATCTCGACACCGGAAAGGCATTTAATGCAGTCGAACGCATCATGCGAATGCGAAAGACGTTCTCTTGGAAAGAAAACGTTGTCCGGCAGCGCGGCAAGGCCGAAACTAGCGTGGAACGGGATATTTTTGAAAAGCTTGACTTCCCTTCGCATATTGAAGGTCTCGACAAGAAAGCGCTCGCCAATGCCCTCGACAAGCTCGAGGGAAATGATAGTTGCTTGCGAATGCTTCACGCCATGGCCTGCGTTCTTTGCAACCTCGTTGTTTTCGGGCAGCACCCAGGCGCAGTATACATCAGCGAAACTCGGGCGTTGAGCATGATGTTAGCAACCCTGGTCGTTCGATCTAAACGCGCAGAGGCTCACAAAGAGACTCTCGACTTTTTAGCGTTGAGTGCAGAGTGGATGGAGAACCTCGATGAGGCCGCGCAGTCCGAGATTCGGGAGACTTTACTCTGGTGCGCAGCGGCTGCCGACCCCTCAACTCACTGGCAAATTTCTCGAAATCTTGACCTTCTCCGTGTGCTTCAAATGGACGCACAGGCCGCACAGGCGGCCGATCGACCAAGCGGACAATCTTTCTCTGCAGGTCCCTCCGCGCGCGTGTTCACAGATGTGGTCCTTCGCCAGCGAATTCTCGTGCAGGGAGCCTTTCGCGCGACACTCCACAGTTCGGTTTGCAGACCAGCGCACATTGCAGCTGAGCAGATTGCAAACGAAGCGCGGACATCAAAGACATATGCTGGGATTGGACAAAGGAATTCCGTTTTGGTGCAAAATTTGCTTGGGTTGAACCTGGCAGACTTTGTCGTCGCGCCTCTCTGGATTCCGCTCGTGCACCAGTGTCCCACGTTGCAAGAACCGGTGGCGCACCTCATCTTAAATCGCACAGACTGGTCTTCGCATCTGTTGTCGACGATTGAGGCCAACGACGCCGGCAAGAGTGCCTTTGAGCATCTTCGGAACATGGTCATGAAACGCACCTCGGCGTTCGACAATTCCTTCGGCAACCCAAGATTCGATCCTGTTTCTCTTCACACAAAACAGCAGCAGCAGCAGCAGCAGCAGCAACTTCAACAACAACAACAGTATCAGCGCACTGACACAGGGCTCTCCGAGGACGCAGTTGTTCGCTCGAGCAGCGTGGTCTCATTGCCAATACGAGCCCAATCGCAGGATTTTCTCGCACAGCAGGGTAAAGCCATGAATGCAACAGGAGCTACAGATCTCTTTCTCTCCTTCATCGCAGCGGGAGAATCCAGAGAGCACCGAATTCAGTCTTCACTGGCGTCCACGATTGGTTTCATGGAGAGGACCAAGAATGTCACCAAGTACGCGCGCAATGACCCTGCCCTCCAGGATGGCAGCGAAGCCAAGCGACACGATTCGGGACACGACGATGGACGCAGAAACGGCGCAAAGACGGAGTCGGCGAGTGTGCATCCGAACCCAGTGACCGTGCTTCCAAAATCCTTTTTGAAAAAGAGCGAAACCGATCAGAAGTTGGCAGAAGAGGCTGAGCAGCTGCCTCGGTCGCACCTTTTATTGCGCAATGCATTGGATAACCAAGTGGTGACGACAATCATTGCTTTTTTGACAGTCTTTGCTCTCTTTGGTGACGACCTCAAGCTGGCGGCATTTCCCAAGAGCGCAGATACTGCCTTTGGACATTTGACGCTGCTCACATTGCTTGTCTTCTCAGCAGAGATCTCGTCAAAATGCGTCGTACAGCCGGGGTTCAAGTATGGCTTCTTCTTCTGGCTTGACATTTTGGCGACGGTCTCTCTAATCCCGGATATTCCTCTCATTTGGGATGCTGTGGTGGCTAGTGTGGAAAATTTTGGAGCTGACGCGGACGACCTTACCGTGACGCGAGCAGGACGCGCATCGCGAGCAGGCGCACGCGCGGCGCGCATGCTTCGTATCTTGCGCCTTGTGCGTCTTTTGCGTGTGTTCAAGCTGTTCGAATACATCTCAATGCGGCGTGAGCGGGCCGTCCGAAAGCTGCAGGGTAATTCGACGACGGTAGCCAGCAGCCGCTACGTTGCGAAATACCTTATCCGCAAAAGAATTCAGACGCGAAAGCGACCATCGAATCTTTCGCGACCTGTGCCGACCGGTCGAGGACAGCAGCAAAGCAAGGTTGGCGCAAAACTTGCAGACCTGACGACAAGGCGGGTTATCATCGTGGTGCTCGTCATCCTGTTCACACTCCCGCTCATTTCGCTTGACGAGGTTGACAACAGCTTTGATGCTTCACTCGGTATGTTGCACATGGCGTGGGTACAGCATGTGATCGTGGGGCATGATCAGGCAGCATTTGATACGACTGTGAACAACTTTGTCCATGGATCTCCGACGCTGATGTATCTGCGCAGAGTGAACGCCCAAAACACCTCAGAATATGATATTTTTTACGGCCAGGAGGATGACGACGACCATTTGCGCACTGCTGAACTTCAAGTTGGAGCTGGCTATTGCACAACATATAGCAGCATGTCAGGCGAAAGCCCATCCTATAGTGAGTACGTGTATTGTTCGCTAGACATGAGCGAGCCTGCGAACGAGGCGCGTGCATTCGAGGTGACAGAAGGGTACTTTGACAACAGCGAGTTTGAGCGAGAAAGTGCGTGGCGCAGCATCTGCCAGACAATCTTCATCATCTTTATCTTTGGCGTGGCGACCATGGTTTTCACCTATGACGCACACAAGCTCGTGATCGCACCGATCGAAAAGATGGTGCGCATTGTCGAGGAGCTCGCAGCTAATCCGCTGACAACCTTTGAAAACGACGACGACTCTGATAGTGAGGACGTAAACGACCCGACAGGACTTCTCTCGGCCGGACGCGAAGCATATCAGAAACGAAAGGAGGCAAAGGAAAAGAAGAAACGGTCATCGACGGAGGAATCGTATGAAACAAAACTTTTGGAGAACTCCATCAAGAAGATTGGAGGTCTTTTGCAAGTTGGTTTTGGCGAAGCTGGCGCTGAGATTATTGCGTCCAACATGAACACCTCGGGCGAATTAGATCCGATGGTGCCTGGGCGCAAGGTTCGTGCTGTTTTTGGCTTTTGCAGCATTCGTAACTTTATGATGACTACGGAAGTTCTCGGTGAGGAGATCATGCTCTATGTGAACGAGATTGCCAACATCGTTCATACGCAGGTGTCCTCGCACTCAGGAAATGCCAATCGGAACATGGGCGATTCTTTTCTCGTTGTCTGGAAGCGCAACCCAAGTGAAAACGAGAGCTGGACGCAAATTACGGAGAAAGCACTTATCAGCTTTCTCAAGATCGTTGTCGAGGTGTTTCGGAACCAGGAGCTCAAGAATTATACGAGCTCGGAATCAACGCTCGGATCGCGTATTCAGGAGCAATTGCCTAATTTCCAAGTGCGTCTTGGGTTTGGTCTGCACATTGGTTGGGCGATTGAAGGCGCGATTGGATCAAACCAAAAAATTGATGCCTCGTACCTTTCACCGCATGTGAATCTCGCGAGCAAGCTCGAGGAGATGACACGACAGTATGGAACTACGATAATGTTCTCGGGCGACTATTTCGAGCTGCTTGGCAACGACGCCAAGATCTGCTCGCGCAAAATCGATGAGGTCCTGCTGTGGGGAAATAATAACCCTGTAGCGTTGTACACCTTTGATTGCAACCTGGATCGGTTGCAGAATCGCCTAGACGCCATTCGTCTCAAGGGCGACATGGAAGAGGTTGAAGAAGAGGCTTTCGTGGACCGACGCATCTCGCTCATTGGGCCGAGTCCAATTATCGATCATGCCCGCAACATTGCGCAGATCCAAAAGTCTGCCTTCCGGACTGACCTGGATATTCGGGCTCTTCAGTGGGAGTTTCCGCGTCATTTCTTGCCTCTTTGCCGCAAGGGCACTGCCGTTTACCTGGCAGGTCACTGGGGGGAGGCAAAGACACTGCTCGAGGCGGCTTGCAAAATGTTTCCTGCAGAGGAGAAGGGCCCATCTGGGCAGATTCTGCGTTTCATGGAGCGGTACAATTTTGTTGCGCCTTCGGACTGGCCTGGCTACCGTGTTGCCGACAAGCACTTTTTGCTCTTTGGCTAGAACTTGGTTATTTTATCTAAAAGTAGGGTCGCACGGCGACGTCTCGCCTGTGTTGCGAACAATGACTAGCTAGTTGAATTAATATTCTCCCTCTCTTTCCTCTTTTTCTCCTCAATTCCCTCCACCTCGTCATCATCGTTATTCTCGAAGAGCGCAAGACCGTCGGTCATTCCTAAAAATTGCATGCAACCAACCAATTGAAGGTCATACAAACAAGCAGAATCTCCACGCTCTCAACCACGCTCCACCAACCATGACGTTCGAACTTGCTCCAAACGCTTCATACACTCGTCGGTCCCTCTGCTGCTTCCTGCAACGCCGGCCTTCCACCTTTGCAAGCCACCTTTTGACGTCCTATATTTGCACCGCGCTCGATGACACAGCCCAGCGTAGTACGACTACACGTCGGGTCCACCCACCCAACCCAATCAATCCACACCCACGTTCACATTCACGATCCTCCACCCCCGCTTCGTATACTCCGTCGCCGTGCCCGAGCAGCGCTTGGCTGGAGAGCTGAGGAGCGCAAGAGAGCACAAGAGCACCACAAGAGAGCGCAAGAGAGCAGAAGAGACAAGAGAGCACAAGAGGCAAAAGAGCACAAAAGAACAGAAGAGCAGAAGAGCAGCCTGCCTGAGAAGAGCAGCCAGCCTGAGAAGAGAAGAGCAGAAGAGCGCAGCAGACGCGCTAGCTTCGGTCGCTGGCGTGGTCGCTCGGTCGCTCGGTGGCTCGCGCGCGGCGGCGGCAGGGACGGCGGGCGGCAGCGCGCGGGCGGCGTCGGAGCAGGCGCAGCACAAGCGCGAGGCAGGCGCAGCGGCCATGCGCGCCTGGGACGAGCGCCAGAAGCAGCAGGGCGAGGGCACCGCGCGCAGGTCCCGGCTGGGCAGCGACAAGCTGCTTATTATGGAGCGGCGCAGCGTGACCGTCCAGGTCCCGGCCACGAGCGCGAACTTGGGCTCCGGGTACGATTGCATCGGTATGGCTCTTGACATGTGGAACGAGCTGACCGTGGAGCGTGCCGACAAGTTCGAGATTACTGTGGAGGGTGAGGGCGCGGACCAGATCCCGCTCGACGACTCGAATCTTGTCGTTGTCGGCGTCAAGGCCGCCTTTGAGGCCGCGGGCAAGTCGGTGCCGCCCCTCAAGTACCACCTCAAGCAGCGCATTCCCTTTGGTCGCGGTCTCGGCTCGAGTTCTGCCGCGATTGTGGCCGGTCTCCTTGCTGGTCTCATCATCGCTGGCCACAAGCTTGACGTGCAGGGCAAGGAGCAGCTCGTGCAGCTCGCCACGGAGATCGAGGGCCACCCAGATAATGTGGCGCCCGCGATCTACGGTGGCGTTCAGGTTGGTCTTTACGATTCACTCGAGAAGCGATGGGCGACCGAGCGTGTGTCTCTGCCGCATGGTCTTGTCTTTGTGATGTTCATTCCTTCGTTTGTAGGCAAGACCTCGGAGCTCCGCAAGGTCGTGCCCACGGAAGTTTCCCTGCAGGACGCCGTCTTTAATATGGGCCGTCTCGCTTGGCTCGTGTTGGCCCTGACATCAGGAAAGGTGCAGAACCTTCGCGTTGGTCTCGAGGACCGCCTGCACCAGCCGCAGCGTGGCGAAAAGGTCTACCATCATTTGTACCCGCTTATCGATGCCTGCTACGAAGCTGGTGCCGCGGGCGCCTATCTTTCGGGTGCCGGCCCTGTGGTCATGGCTATTACGACGGGTGGCTCCGGCGACTTCTTTACGCAATCTTTCACGCAGCGTACCGACCAAAAGGTCGCGGCCGCGATGAACGCTGTGGCACAGCGAATGGGCATCGAAGGCAAGGTGTACATTACGCACCCCACCAACGTTGGTGGTGTGGTCGTTCGCGCCGATCCTCCGTTCTCCTCGGACCTGGTTGTTTACAACGGTGAAACCTAAACTGTGGTCGAGCAACCTTAGCGCTTAGGCACTTTTTTCGGTGTCGGTGTCTGAAAATACGGGCTTCAGACAGCCAGACGACAGACAAGACTTAGCAAAATCAAATATTATGAAAGAAAATCGGAAAACAAAATCAACATGATGCTTGTGATGCAGGGGAGATAGGTAGTGAGCGGACCTAGCAGTCGATCGCTCTTGATTGGATGGGAGTTGCTTTGCGTCGATCTGAGCAAATATATGATATATTGTATTGTGATGTGATGTGGGGTGAAAGATCTAAGCAGCTGGTTCCTATACTCTCCATAATCTTAGAATTCAGCGATAATGCGCTTGTTTTTGAAAATGTGAACCAGGTTGTTAAACTCGGTCTGAAGGTTGGTCTTGGTCAATCCGCAGCCACGTTTGTATCAAGAATGGGTTCCTCGTAAAGCAGCCCCACTCTCTCCTCTTGCATTTCTCGATTGCTGTGCACAAGGACAAGGAGAATATGGAAAAAGACGGAAACGAGTTTATAAATGTAAATGAGTAAATGGATGAGTCGATCGATGCAGGAATGAATGAGAAAAAGAACGAAAGAAGCGAAGAAGGGATTCAAGTTCAGCTCAAGAAGAGCGAAGGCTCGTAGCCGCACCTTGAGCAGTCGAGTTCAATGCATATGGGCAATTTGCATGTGTTTGCGAGAATGATTACCAAAAGAAAGCCTGCATAGTAGGCAAGCAAGATGTAAGCGATGAAAATCCGGAGCTTCCACTTGAAAAGCATGAGAGAGGTAATAAAGATTGCCAGCGCAACGAGAAGCAGCACTAGACCAAAGATGACGCCGTTGTTCACGACAAAAGATCCGCCGAAGCGCTCGTCGCCGCGGATGACTTGCTCGTTGAAAACAAGGCCGGCAAGGAACCATGGCAAGCCGAGACCGAGCAAAATGTCAAACACGTTGGATCCAATCGCGTTGGAAACCGCCATATCTCCATGTCCGTCACGAGCAACGATAAATGAAGCCAGGGCATCTGGCACACTTGTGCCGATGGCGAGGAGAATGTAGCCAATGATGAAGGGGTCAAGATGGATGAGACAGCTTGCAAAGGTGGCTGCGTAGACCATCGCAATCGTGAGGCCCGTGATGTACGCGAGGCAAAAGAGAAAGAGCGTGGCATTCCGGCACTTGCCCTCCGGCAGCCTCGCAACAGGGATGGTAAGCCAGAAGATAAAGTAGTACGGAAAAGCAATGATATGGTAAAGCTTGCCACCGATCGAGTCCGGAAATTCCCAGGGCTTTCCGGGAAAGTCGTCCTCCTCGCCATCCGCAAACTCGTCAATGTCAGAGTGGCCGCGCTCACGAGGAAGGTCATCGTCGTGTGTGGCCGGTACGATACCCCGGTTAAGGTTTCGCTCCGCTTGAATCGCTTGCTGCCTGTCGAGCGTAGCTTCCAGACCGCTCAGTTCCTGGCCAGCCACGTGCGATTCCATGGGCTTGCAAAAGCGAGAAGTACAATAGAATACGGCTTTCTCGAAAGCAATGTGAATTGGCTCATTGTACATCATGAAAACAATGTAGCAAAGGTAAAAGAGCACAAGCAGAGCACCTTCAACGGGCTGAATCAGACCCACATAGCACAGAAGATCATCCTCGGTGACACTAGTGTCCGAAGAATTGGCGAAAATCTCAAATCGGTTCTCGCGGAAGACGCACAGTTCTCCGTCGTTGAGCATGATGCCTCCGAGGGCAAGGATGGACGTGACATAAAAGAAGGAGTCACGACCAAGGGGCCATGCCGAAATGTGAAGCGCGCCACCCGCCTTTGACTTGCCGATGATTGCAGTGCCGGCAACAATAACCAAGAGATTGAACATAGCGGATCCCAGAATAGTACCGATACCAACGCTTGCCTTGCTGAGAAAGACGTCGACAAAGGAGGTAAGCAGCTCGGGGGCACTGCTGCCAATCGCCATGAAGGTCGCACCAGCGACGTCGGGGCTCAATTTCAGGTCGTCGCTCAAAAGGGCCAATGTCGGCTCAAAGTACTCGTCTGTGATGACGGCTAGACCGACGAAGGAGTAAACCACGCAGACGAAGAGCCAAGGCGCGAGGCTGTCCGAGTAACTTGCGCACTGCTCTTGCTCCGTTACGAAGAGCTCCGAAAGCTGGCGGCGAGCTGACGTTTCCGTGTTGGCAGCCTCGAATCCTTGGCTAAGGGCGCCCCAATCGGAAGTGCTCCGAACAGCAAGGGTCGTGGCGCCAATGAGCGCTCCGGTGAAGAGCCATCCAAGCACCATGTGTTTTTCGCCGCGAGACCGCCGTCTCGCACGAATGGCATCTCGCCCATATCGTGAGCGAATGGCGTCCATCATCGCCATGACCACTTTTCTATCCTCTACTCACTTGCACGCACGCGCGTTGCCAGTCTACCCCTCCACGCGCGGCCCCACGAGCCGCCGTCCCCGCGGGAGACGGGGTGACCGGAAAAAGAGAGTTGATCGAAGAGGAGAAAGTGCCTTTTAAGAAACTGGACACCGAGCTGGTTTTCGGGTTTCGTAATGGTTGCTGGCAAGCTGGCCCTTTCGGCCACGACTCGCGAAGGAGACGGTTCCCCCCCTTCCCCCTCCCCCGCTTTCCCGACACAGACGTCCGCTTACAGACGCGCGGCGCCGCGAGCCGGCCGCTGGGCTGGCCCCGGCCTCCCCGGTTCTCGCGAGGCCCTCGTGCAGCAGCTCGGCCGTGTCCGCGGGAGTAGGTTCTTGCAGCACGTGCACGCAAGCAAGCTTGCTTGAAGCAAGCAAGCAAGCACGCGCCGTCACTCGCTTGCCGATGCGAGGCGAATCGGACGCTCCTGCCCGCCCGCTTACCCCGTCCCCGCGCGGAGCCGAGACCGCCGCTGTCGGCGCGCGTTCTCCCGCTCGCGTCTCCCGCTCGCGCTCGCCCCGGACTCAGGCGCGAGCTCGCGCGCTGCGGCGAGGCGCGGCGCGGCGCGAGGCGAGGTCAGGTACTGCGAAGACAGTTTGCTCGCGTGCCCGCCACGGCCACTGTGCCGCGCGTGGGCTGCAAGTGGGGAATAGCGCGGCCAAAGTGGCTATGGCGCTGCGCCTCAATCAGGTATCCACTGGCCACTGGCCACTGGCCGGGGAAAGCACGCGAAAGTGGACTGCGCCTTAAAGGGGGCGACACGGCCGAACAGTGCACACGTCTTAGGGGACATCAATAATATAGTACGCTGGACTCAAGGCCACCTTAAAAGGCGAAAGTCCCGTGGTATAGTTCCATGCCTTTTGTAAACTGAGCCAGAGGGACCTTTTTAAGTCCCCGATCCTTTCCCTCCTTTTCTCCCTTTCTCCCTTTCCGCGCGGTGTGAAAATTTTGCCCCCATTTCAGGAGGCAATCAGACATTCAGCCCTTATTTCGTGTGCGCGGCCCTGCCCGAAGGAAGGCCAAGTTGCTGTTGAGCGCGGACAAAAGTATGAGATGAAATGGGAGAAAAGAGGAAATGTATGCAGATGGGTAAAGATGATGAGTGAGGAAGCAACGTCCAGAATCGCGCATAGATGCCATGTGGTGAACGAACTCGCACAAGGAATGTATGGAAGGTATATTACCTAAGAAGGTTTAGTCTAGGCTGCAGTGATGACAGCAAGAAACGATGCGAATCAGTTTTGCAATGCGAGCCACTTCGAAGCAAAGCTGATCGAGTTTCGTACTCCAAGACAAGAGCGAGCGATGAAGAAAACGTCTGAATTGCAAAGAGTGCTGGAAGAGCTTCAATCACTAAGGAGAGATGACAGTAAGCGAGTCAAGTCTGGGAGTGTACAGTATTTTCGAATCGAAGCTGATACTACAAGACAGTAGCTGGCGGTGGCAAGTGCATTTGCAGCTGGCGATGGCAAGTATGTTAGTAGATGGCGGTGGCGAGTATATTAATAGCTGGCGGTGGCGAGTATTTTCGAAGTGCAAGGAGCGACGCAAGATCTAAAATCGCAAAGAATTGCGGGCAAGCAGGCAAGGAAAGTAATTGCAAAAGAAACAAATCATGAAACAAATGAACAAGCGAGCGCGCCAGGTACCCAGAGAGACGCACAAAAATGTTCTAAAACGCGCTATCGAGTCAAAGACACGTGAGGAGACAGACACGGCTTGGGCAACAAAAGGGGAAACACCAAATAACATTCGCCCTCGCTAAGCAACGTTCTTGCGCGAGCGAGAGCGCGAAAATCCACTAAAGAGACTCAAGCGCTTCGTTTTCTTGTCGTCTTCGGTGGCGCTCGAAGGTGGTGGTGGCGGGGCATCATCATCATCCACGCCGTCGTTCACGGGCGGCGGCGGAGGAAAGTCGCCTGCATCATCATCATCATAGTCATCAAAGGGAGGCGGCAGGTCGTCGGCATCATCCGGAGGTGGCGGCGGAAGCATTCCGTTGCCTTTTGTGCGGCCATACTCTTCGCCATCCTCGCCCGCGGGCGGCGGTGGCGGGGGACCATCGTCATCATAGTCGTCCTCATCAGGGTTTGGAGGTGGTGCTGATTCATCGAACTCGTCCCAGTCGAGATCGTCGATGTCTACGACCTGGATGTCGTCGAGGTCCTCGCCATACTTGCGACGGAGTTTAGCATTGAGAGCCGGTAGACCTTGTTGCGACGCGTAGTAAATGAGAATGTCAAGCACCTCTCCGAGATCTTCCTTTTCGGAGTCGTGCTTGTCGTAGAATAGAATGAGGGCCGTGCGGACGCGCGACGGGGAGAAATCGCCGCCCATCGAGTTGAGTGCGCCCATGAGCGCATCTGGTGGCACGTGGCTTTTGCGCCTGTTAAAGGTGCCGTCGCGCTTGAGCGAGGCCATGACGCTTTTCTTTTCATCGTCTCGAAAGTGGTGTTTCTTGCCCTTAAGCTTCTTCTTCTTCTTGATCTTTTTCTTGTCCGTCTTCTTGCCAGACCCCAGCACTTTCCCCCTGCCGCTGCCCGTCCCGCTCCGCAAGCTCGCCTTGCTCGCGGCGCTCGCCGTCGTCGCCCGCGGTGCACCTGCTGCGGCTGTCGCCACGTGCGCCCCGCCGCCACCGCCGCCTTGCTCTTTCTTGAGCGCCGTCAACGGCGCGGCCGAGCGCAGCAGCGCCGAGCTCTTGCGCCGCAGCCGCTCCATCCTGACGCCTCCCGCGCGCGCGTCTCCGCCCGCCAGCCCGCACCGCTCGCCGCGCCGGTCTGCGCGCGCCGCCGAGCGCGTGAACTTTGCTCTGCTTGCCCTCTGCTCCTGCGGCTTTACAGTGGCGGAAAATAAGTAAGCACGAAAGAATGAAAGAATGAAAGAGAGAAAGAGAGAAAGAGCGACGCTGCGGGCCTTAGCCTACTGTGCGCGCGCCGCCGCAAGTGAAACTCTTTGGCCGCCTGGTTTTGCATGCCCTACTACCTACGGCTCCCTGGATAGAACACCCCTAGCGGGCTGCTAGGGACGCGCGGCACGCGCCACGAGGAAAAGTACTTTCGAGAGAGAGAATGAGAAAGGAGAGAGAATGAAAGTGGGAGGAGCCAGGCCGCGCTGGACGGCCTCCCGCTGGCTGCAGGGGAAGAGCGCGAGAGGCGGGCCGCCGGAAAAAGTGGAGAGATTTGTGAAAGGGGGAGGCAAGAAACGGTCGGAACTTGGTTGATGATGGATTCTCTGTTTTGTTTGGTTTGTTGGGCGCGTGAAGAAGGGCGGAGGATGGGTGAATAAGAAGCTAGAAAAAGATTGCCGAGAATGAGGAGGAAGTTGGGGCAATCAAGCAAACAGTACTAGAGCGGCGAATTTCGAGTGCGTGCGAAAGGCATAGGTCTAGGCCTAGGCCTAGCCTTGTCTTTTGCAAGTATAGCTGGCGATTCAAGGAAGCTCCTAGTTTGCGAATGGGCCAAGCGTTTGTTTGATTTCTGCAGCCCCAATTGGGTCTGTAGTAGCACAATAGTAACACATGGCAACTTTTTCTTACAGGATATATCTGTCTTGGGTGCTCCGCATCAAGGTTTATGTGAGATATTACAGATGCTTTTCGATTTCACAGGCGATGCATGTCTTTCTTGAGATTTTCTTGTTTTCTTCCGTAATATACTTAGCTATTATAACATGGTAAATCGTCCCCGGGGGCGTTAAAGACAACATTCTATGACTGTTGTTGTTGTTGTTGTTGTTGTTGTTGTTGTTGTTGTTGTTGTTGTTGTTGTTGTTGTTGCAGCCGACATCTCGATGACCTACAGACCAATCAACGAGCATTCATGAGGCGGTTCTCGTCTTGTGCTTGAAACTCAAAGACCGCACTTTGAAACGGAAGTGTCATGGCGTCGAGTTTGCGCTCCACGCGACTAAAGGCGCCGTTCACCTCGGTCACCTTGTCGTTGAGTTCCTCTACCTCGCGCTTCATGCCGTGTACCGCCGTGCATAACCTCTCGAGCGCATCGAGCTGCCGCTGTCGCGCGAGTCCATCCTCGCTGCTTTCCATCTTGCACAACGCACTCGCGCTCTTCTCCTCCTCGCGGACGCAAGCGTCCGAGCTCACTGGCACGAGCGAGTACGCGCGACGTTGCGAGTTTGAGAGTGTATAACCGCTTCTTCTTCGTCTGCCTCCTTTCATTGCTTCAAAAGTGACGAGAACGAGAACAACGCAAAAATGTTGTGAACAGTGGTTGAGTCGAGCTCCAGGTTGATCAGAGAGGCAAGTTTGGCGAAGGGCTCGAGGGTGCGGTGGCGAGCCTGTGGCAGTCCTGCCGCGAATGAACCCCGCTGTGCTCCCCGACCGCCGCGCAATTGACCAACGTAACAGCCAGCCAGTGAACCAGCGATCGAGCACGGCAGACATGGAGGCTGCCGTCGCACAGCAGCCACCCAAGACCGGCGTTGTGGTGGGCCCGAAGCGCCTCAAGCTCGACGCGGACTCTGTCGCAACGCTGGCAGCACGTGGCGCGGCGTTGCCATGCGTTCAATCGACACCTTTCTGGCGTTTTGCGATCAACCAGGGCCTCGAACTTCAGCAGGAGCACGAAATACAGCAACAGCGGGAACAACAGCGGCAGGAACAGCAGCAGAATCACGAAAAAGAAAAAGAAGAAGACGAAAATGACTTCAACGATACCCTTGACGATGAACTCCGCGAATCGATGAGTAGCACATGCGAAGCCGAATGGCGCTTTGAGGTCCCGCAGCGCGTTCTCGAAAGGGCGCTTGCAGACGCCATTACAAAAGGTACTGCTCGCTTCTTTCTCAAAGACGAAAAGTACGAGAATGATCCTTTGGCTCGAATCGACGGCTGGGCCATAGTTCACGACGCCCAAGATCACCCAAGCATCTGGCACGAGTTGCGTCAACACTACTATCAACCAACGGTAGACAAGGAGACTGGCGAGGCATCTGGGCATTATTTATACACGAGCCATCGCATTGATCTTCGAATGGCTACATACATGGAGGACCTCTTTGACAGGGACACCACTATCATGGCAGGAGGTCCGGAAAATTGGCTCGTCCTCGGAGACGTCATTGGCGCCTCGCCCGCGACAAGACTTGCTCTGATCCGCGCTGCGGTTGTCGAGGCGAAGATGCGTCGTCGTCGCATTCTTGCCCGCTGCTCCGGATCGATCGACTTTATTAATACACTTGAAGAAGCTGGCTTCGTTCTCCACGCTGAAGTGATCCACCGTCACTTGCCCTTTAATACGATATACCTCGTTGCCGCACCGACCCTAGAGGCGTAAGAGCCCTGAAACGACCTGCTGAGCGCGCAGATACCTGTCAGCCCCTCCGCGGCTCGTGCGCACGATATCTCCGCCAAAGGCCATTGCAGCGATTGTCACTGCTACTTCGCTATGCCGTGTGAGCCACAGAGCAGCGCCCAAGACATAAGACGCACAGGTGCAAGCTTCCTGGCGCATTCTCATCTTTGTCTCGAAAATACACGCGTCAAGCTTCGCGGCATCGGCTAGGTTTGCACTCACAAGCGATATTGTGGCGCTGCTCCAAAATATGTCGCTCCGTATGAGCAACGAGCGAACCATACTCAGACTCTGTATACGTAGTCCTGGCATCGCATCGTGGGAGGCCAAATCGGCTGGAGCAGTGTCTGGGGCGGGGTTCAGTAGAGCTGTTTCTTCAACGTAGTGAGGGGGTCGCGTTCGTGCGTCGTTGAGTAGGCCGCGCACAACGAGAACATTTCCTTCGGCACAAGCCCGGGCCAATGCCTCCTCACGCACTGTGCCTTCCACTGCATCTTCCATCTGCAGGATCCTATGCAGAATTGCTCGATTGCGAATCTCCGGGACAGCTCTCCATAAGACACCCGAGTTATGAGGCACGCGGCCTGAATCAAGAGTGAGTGTAAAGACAGTAGCAGACTCGCTCGCGCAAGCGCTAGAAAGAGCGTCTTCCGCGTCGCGACCATAAAGTTGCACAGCGTCGTGAGCGAGAAGTAATTGCAAAAGCTCAACGTCCTCGGCGCGAATGGCCCACAATATCAAATCAGGCCCCAAAAGATTAACAAAGTCTTGCGAAAGCGCGCTCTCGGCGAAACGGCGAACCAATCCGGAAGCTTGAATTGCGAAGACATCCGGAGTGTCGAGATCCCAGCCGCAGACACGAGCCATGCATTCGAGTCCAAGCGTGTCCAACAACTCGCCGCTTCGATGGTCCTCTGCATCCAATATGGCTTCCATGGCCAAACAGGACCGTGGCCATGCCGATGCGGCCCGAAGTGCGCGTGTGCGCGCTACTTGAGCGCTACCACTCTTGCGCATTCGCTCGAGCAGCTCAACGGTGGCAAGCAGATGACCTCCAACCGCTGCGCTATCGAGCGCCTTCCAGCCATCTGATTCAGGTCTGATGCGCGCATCGTCGAGAAGTATCCTCATCGTTTCAACATGGCCTTTGCTTGCGGCGATGTGCAGGGCCCCAAGACCCAAGGTCTTGACCGGCATATTCGGGTCTGCCAAAAGCTCGGAAACCAGTCCTGTTTGACCCTTGGCGCAGGCCGACATGACAATTGCTCCTTCGCCGACGCTGTTGTCTGGGAGCACCTTTGCATTCACGATTGCCCGCAGCGACTCCATGCGCATGTTGCGCGCGGACTCGAGAGCTGCAGCGACCCATTGTTTTTGGTTCGCCACGCCTCGCATCCGCTTGTCGCCGAGAAGTTCTTGGACGATGTCGACCTTGTTGCAGCGGCAGGCAACGAGGATGAACTGATGATGTGCGCGGGGCCGCCAGTCCTCGTAAGAGAGAACCAAACGTACGCCTGCAATATTTACATGAGAGAGTGCGCAGACAAGGACCACGTCGAGAATGCGATCGCAAAAGCTACGGCGATCTTCTCCCACCTGAACTTCAAAGGTCCAGTGACTGGCTTCGCACAGCGGTCGTAAGACAGCCAGCTGTCTACTGCTGCAGGCCATGCGGACGGCAGTTTCCACAAAGTTTTGCACCATGGTTTCCAGTTCCCTCGCGTTGCCTGATAATTTATCAGATGGATCAATCTTTTTCACTGCAGATTGGACCCCGGCGGGGTCGCCGCTGGCGCATCTCTGCATGAGCTCTATAAGATGCTTGTGCAGCTTGGCTCGACGCTTCCGCAACGGGATCGTCCTTACAAAGAAGCCCATTTTGGATTCCTCCTAGGAAGAAATCTCCGATCTTCACGCTTCACCACGCGTGCACGCACGCGCACGACGTGTGCAAGCGGCCTTCCCTCTTGCGGAACTCTTGCTCGCCCCACCTGGACCTCTCCTCGCTCCGCACTGCGCACTGCGAGGCGATAAAGGTGGTCCTCCGAGCGACAGCGAGCCTTGATCTCCGAGTCTGCTGTCGCGCGTCACAGCAAGACCACACAGACAGACTCACTCACTCACTCACTCACCCCCCGGAGACGCCTGGCCTCGCGCTGGCCGAGGCGCCGCCCGTCCTTTGCGAGTGCCGAGACTCGCGTCGCGTCGTGCGCGTCCGGCGCTTCGGTCGGTCGGAGTCCGCCGCCGAGTCCGGCGTCTTCGTGTTTTGCCCGTGTCGTTTGTCGTCTATCGAGCGGGACCAAGAGTCGCTGCTAGCTTCCGAAACAACGATGTCTAAGGACTGCCTGCAGGGCACAGTGGCTGCGGCAGCGGAGCTTGCTACGTCGCGCTTGATGAGCGAGCTTCTGTGCAAAAGTAAACAACGCGGAGATGAAGTGGTCGAAGTCAAAGCAGCAGCACGAGCAGGAGCACGAGCAGGGACAAGAGGGTTGGTTTGGAAGGTTCGGTGGACAAGAAAGCCAATTCCAGTAAAGACCTGCGTGGACGCAGACGATATCGTAGCTCGTGACAACTCGTGAGGCGACGGCAATGACGAATAATCGTGTGTTCCCGCCCCTCGAGACGAGAAAAGAGTAAAGAGAAGGTGAGGGAAGCGATTTCGCGTGCTCGACCGACCGAAACAATTGCGAAAGTCTACGTCGAAAAGTTTGGTCAAGCTCTGCAGAAACCGACGGTATAAAGACAACCCAGATGGCACTGTTCTTGCATGCCTTTTAATAACTTCCTCAATCAAAATGAAAAGGCCTAGCCCCCTCATAAAATGTAAAATAGTAGAAGAGAAAAAGGATGATACGTTTTCATGTTAATGCATCATTGCATGGAACAAATGGGAAAGGACAACGCCTGTAATGGATGAGAATGCCAGCAGACGTCATCAGGTCTGCATCGCGCAAGCTGAGCGCGAAAGAACGAGCAAGCGAGCGAGCCTCTGCGCCTTGCAGACGCCAGAGAGTTACGGCTTCTTATTGAAGAATGCAGCGGCCAAACTCGAGCTTATCGCGCCTCGTACTGCTGCAGACGAGCCGTGCGGACCTTGTACAGAATGCGGTAGCCGCAGCTCTGGCAAAGGATCGGGTCGCGCGGCCGCAGCTGCACCTTGGCGGCGCAGTCGCCGCACTCATAGGTGATGCCACTGGCGAGCGAGCTGGCCACCTGCTGCTTCATGGCCTCCTGCTGCTCGGCACTGCCGCCGGCACCTGCGCCGCTGCTCATTGTGCCGCGGGGCGCTTTCTGTCTGCTCTGCAAGCTAGGCTGGAGCTATGCGCACGCACTCACGCACGCACGCACGCAAGCACGCACGGACAGTCAGACGGACGGCCGACCGGTCGTGACGCTTTATATTTTTGCCGATCGACTTATGGACAAGGACCGTCGCCAGTGAACGTCCGGTCACCCGATTCTTAAAATGCGTTGCTGAGACACCTGAATTCCAGCACTTTTGGAATTCAGATTTGCGGACGGCCCCGTGGGAGGAGCGAGCGAGCGAGCGAGCGAGCAGTTCGCGGTGGCTGCGAAGCGTTTGCTAGTGCACAGAGGCTTCCTGTCGCAGTGCGCCACGCAGAAAAAAGGCTTCGCGAGAAAGAAGGGCTCTCGCGGCTCCGTACTCCGCTCAACAAGAGGGTAAACTATGCAGGCGATGCAGCTCCGCGCGGGTGCAGGCCTCTTGTCCGCGGCGTTGCGGGCAAATGAACGTCAGGCAACAATGGTGAAGATGACAACCCGTGGCATGGCGGTACGTTACAGAAACCCGAGTTGATAAAGGTCTTTTCATCTGGAAAGCGAGACAATTAGAAATCCGAGAGCATGTCTTACTGACAGGGGCCATTCGCCTCTTGCAATCTTGCTACATGTTCTTGACGTGGGGCTTGACGCCTGACGGAGGACCTGTTTTTGTAAATTGAACTCCTTGGAATCTATTCCGGGATGCTCTCCTTCCTTTCTTTTTACTAATTTACAGGGTCATTCCAAGTGGGCCAACATCAAACACAAGAAAGCCAAGAATGACGCGCAAAAACACAAGCTGTACCAGAAATTCTCGCGCGAGGTGACGGTTGCCGCGGCTGGCGGTGCTGATCCCGACATGAACTTTGCCCTTGAGGCCGTACTTCGCCGTGCACACAAGGCGAGCGTGCCCAAGGCTGTTCTCGACAGGGCTATTCTGCTTGGCTCTGGCCAAGGATCAAACGACGGAGCCAAGTTCGAGAGTGTTCTTTACGAGGGCGCGGGTCCCGGGGGTTCTCTCTTCATGGTCGAGGCTCTTACGGACAACAGAAAGCGCACGGCTCCGAACATGCGCCACCACTTTTCCAAACACGGAGGTCAGCTGGAGGCAAATACGGCAAATTATGCCTTTGAACGCGTCGGCTTCTTCACGATCCCAGTGTCTAGCATTGCGGAGGCAGAGGCGGCCGAGGAAGCTGCTATTGAAGCTGGTGCGACAGATGTTGTTGCGCCAGATGCCGCCGCATTCGCCGCCGCCACGGCCGCGACGTCCTCCCCCGACGCGTCAGAGGAAGAGGATGAGGTTGTGGAGGTCATTTGCGAGGTTCCCGACCTCGAGACCGTCGTCAATGGTATCAAGGCGGCAGGTTTGGAGGCACACAACGTTGAGCTCATCTACGATGCCAAGCTCCCCACATCAATAGAGGATGAAGGTCATCTGGCATCCTTCGAGAAGCTTGTGGACGCTCTTGAGAACGATGACGACGTTAGCAAGGTCTTCCATAACGTCCGCATGTCAGAGTAGAAATAGAGTCTCCTCAATTTGTCTTGACGAAGAAAATCTCAAATTCAGCACTTTTCTGTTGGTAGTTCTTGAACTTGGCGAGCTACCGGCAAGACAGACGTCGCTTTGCGGGTTATTTATCGCCAAGCCTCCTGCTTGCTCGTGCGAGGGCGGTCCTGTCTCTTCCAATCGACTTCGGAGCGCGCAATTCACAAACAAGGCTTGCGGCCAGTTTCTCCTCCTTTTTCTTCAAGGCCACTTTCCGTCAAGTTAGTACAGAACCATCAGCAGCATGCATTGCACGCCTGCATGCCATATCATGCCATATCATTCATGTCATGCCATGTCATTCATGTCATCCATGTCAAGTCTTCCTCCTCCCGCGCGTGCGAGAACACGGGCAGCTGCGTATGCCCAGCCAGCCAGCCAGCCAGCCAGCCAGCCAGCCCGACGTACGTGCGTGCGAGCGGGCGAGTGCTCGGCTGTTACCATGTCCTCGCCGCCCTCTGCAGAACTCGAAACTGACAAAACGACCCTCGCTCGCCCGCGCGCTCGGCCCGCCCGGCGCCCCTCCCTCCCTCGCTCGCTCGCGCGCGCGCGCGGAGCGGCAGGAGCGCAGCGCGGCAAAGCCCTGCGCGGCAGCGCGAGCGGCGTCGGCGGCAGCGCAGCGCGCGCGGAGCAGCGGCAGCGGCAGCAGCGGCGGCAGCGGCGCAGGCAGGCAGAGCAGAGCAGAGCAGAGCAGACGCCCCGGGTGGGACGAATTCGTCCCATCCTCGAGGCGGCGCAGCCTGGGCGCGGCGCGGCGCGGCGCAGGCAGAGCAGCAGCGCAGGTCGCGCGCTCGCTGGCGACGCAGAGAGATCTCGCTCGCGCCTGGCTGGCTGGCTGGCTGGCTAGCTGGCTGCTTGCCTGCCTGCCTGCCTGCCTGCCTGCCTGCCTGGACGGACGGCTCGCGAGTACAGGAGTGTGAGAGCGAGCGCGAAGCCAGCGCACGAGTCTGTCTCGCTCGCTCCTTGCGTAGCTAGCGTGGCGTGCCTGCAGAGCTTGCTCGATCTAGCCTACCACTTCTGGCGTTGTCGCGGTGGCAGTGGCGGTCCGTCCAGCCGTCCATCTTCTCCGGCTTTCGGCAATCGTGGCACCAGCCGATATCGCCCGACCGTCAGCCTTGCGGCAAAGGCCGTACGCGCGACGGCCTCCTTGGCGAACTCTCTCTGGGTCTACCACGGTGGTAGTGCCAAAATTGACCTGCGAGAACGAGAGCGAGAGCGAGAGCGAGAGCAGGAGCGCGCTTGAGCGAGCCTGCGAGAGACAAGACAAAGAGAGTAGGCCCGTGCGAAAGAGGGAAAAGAGAGAAGAGAGAGAACACACACAATGTCTCGCAGAGACTTGTGTGATCCAGAGCTCGTGGAGTGGGCTCGCTGCTTGCGATGTCCTTCTGCGGACCTTGCCAAACCCGGACGGCGACTTCTTATGGAGACGGCCGAGCTGACAAATCGCAAGAAGAACGATGTTCACCTGCTCGTCTGCTCGGACGTTCTTCTCCTCTCGCAGCTGCGAAAGAAGTCGACCTTCTCCAGACGCAAGCCAGAGCTTGTGTGGCTCGAAACTGGCACACTGCACATCGATCTCGACCCTGTCAAACGAGAGGTCACTCTTAATCCAGACACACAAGGCGCGGTCCAGCTCATCTGCCCCGATGATACTCTCTATGCAAAGCTCGCCGAGGTCTTGCAAAAGCTGACATTGACAAAGGCTGGCGATCGCTCTCAAAGCTCGCGGAGCATCATTGATCCGGACGCAGCGAGACATCGGGCCGGCACCAATGACACTGGCGTCGATGAGGATGGCGTCGTGGTGGAGTCGAAATGCGCTGGAAGAAGACAGCCTTCAAGTTCCTCAATGTCAACTGCTTCCAATACCGACGGGCCGGCCCGTACAAGCTCGAATAGCACCAGTGTGTCTGCAAAGGCTCCCGCCCAAGACGAGGAAACGGCGCTAATCAAGACCACTGCCGTCTTTGAGCGCATGATCATGTGGGCAGGAGCTGGCAACAGCGCTGCAGCCAAGACGGCCAGCTCAAAGCAAAGCAAGGACCAAGTGCAAAGCATCAAGGTATTTCGCGAGCTCCTTGACACAGAGCTCACCTATGTGCAAGATATCCGCAAGCTGGTCACCGAGTATATCAAGCCTCTGCGCGAGGAGGCGGTGAAGAACGACGGCTCTGGAGAGCGCCTCATCAGCCACGAGGACCTGGCGCTCATTTTTAACAACGTTGAAAACATTCTCGAGGTCAATGCGGAGCTTCTACAAAGTCTGCAGACAGGACTCTTGCGCGTCAGCAGAAACGGGGACATCCCCTCTCTTTGCGAAGTGGCTGGCGTCTTTGCCAAGGAGTTTGTTCGTGTCGTGCCCTTCTTCAAAATGTACTGGGTGTATTGCCATCAGTACAGTGCAGCGCTTGAGAGATTGATGAGCCTGCGCGAAGCGAATCGCGAGCTCGGGCATTTCCTACAGCGACGCGAGGCCCGCAAGAAGAATGCGCAAGCCTCTCTCCAGCACCTGCTCATTAAGCCGGTCCAGCGCATTTGCAAGTACCCTCTCCTTTTCCGCGAGCTGCTCAACCACATGAAGAAGATTGCGGCAATGCGGGAAGAAGACACCGATTTTCATCAACACGTCAAGGAGCTTTGCCACGCCGAAAAGGTTGTGCAAGACATTGCCGATATGGTGAACACGCGTGTCAGCGAAGCTGAAAACCAAGACCAAGTCATGAAAGTCTACGTGGAGCTCGGTGGAGAAAGTGGCTGCCCAGGCCTTCTCACGCCGTCGCGCCGTTTCGTGCGCACCGAGGATGTGCTCATGCGCGAGGCCCCGTACTCTGAAAACAAGCGCGCTCGCCACCGCTTGTACATTTTCAATGATCTTGTGATTTTTGCCCGCGTGCAGACGACGGGAACACTCGGAAAGGTCGGTACCCTAGGGAGAAAGAGCGGCATGATGGGATCGCTGACCACCAAGGGAAAGTCGAACCTTCGTGTCGTGCACAGCTTCGGCCTCGACGAGTGCCGTGGCGTGAAAAAGCTCAATATAGTCGACGAGGATGGACGGAGCGCATTCGAGCTGCGTCGCGTATCGCGCGTCGAGCGATTGAGTAAGACCAACTCGTTGACTCCGCAGACTGCCAGTGCCATCTCCGCGCAGGCCCAATCGCAGGCCCAGTCGCAGACAATGCGGCTTTCGACGCAAATTCAGCGATTCGAGATTTGGTGCGATGCCGAGGCAACCGCGGAAGGCCTCATGACTACGCTTACGGCTGCGCACAGCAAGTTTGAGGAGTCGAACGAGACGCGCGAAACGGCAAAGCCAGACCGCGGCAAGGCTCGAGCTTGGGCCTCCCGCGCCAAGCCCCGTGGCTGGAGGCAGAGCATCGACGGAGGATCCCTTACACGGGAGGCAATCGCCCAGGCTTCCAGCGTCGTGGCTGCAGAAGGCGGACCTGCCGCGCTGGCGAAAATTGCTTCCTTCGAGGAGGCCCCCGGGGCAGTAGCTGGTGCGAGTGCTGCAGCAAGCTCGAGCGAAGGTGAAGGCAGTCATCTCCCCGCAGCTGCCGCGGCAAATTCTGCTTCAGGTGCTGCCGTCGCGGTAGCTTCCGCTGCTACTGCTGGCGCGGAGGAGTCCCCAGCCCCAATTCGTCGTATGCACTCGCGTCAGCTTTCATCAGAGCAGCAGAAGCTGTCACTGGAAATGATGAAGTCGCGTTACGAGGTAGCCCCGCGTCTTCGGCCCGAAGAGACCAGGGGCGGAACCGTGAACTTGAATGTGGAGTTTCCTGATGGACCGCTCGGCATCGCTCTCGAAAACAGCAAGCAGCCCAAAGGCGTCCTTGTCGCATGTGTGGCAGGACTCAGCGTCGCTGAGCGGGGCGGCATTGCACTCGGCGATCGCGTCACCGCCGTGGGCGGCAATGCAGTCCCGACAGAGGCGACCTGGGACCAGGTCGTGGACATCATCAAGAGTCTTCCGCGACCCTTGGTCATTTCCTTTGAGCGTACTGCGGAAACGGTAGCGGCAGCGGAAGCGAAGAAGGCAAAATCGACCAAGCGAACGCGCAAGTCTAGCTCCGGGTCCGTCATTTCTACCTCGACTCGAGCCGGGGCCGACGATGAGACCACTTCTGCCGGCTCGCCGAGTCCCAACGCCCAGCGTCGGGTCAGTTCGAGCAGCTCGACGAACGGCTCCGTGGCTGGTGTAAACTCGTCGGCCGGCGCACGAACGGGCGAGTCGGACTGCCAAGGTGCACCCCGAACTGGTCAAAGGCAGTGGGCCGCCAAGCTCGATCGCCGCAAAGCGTCAATGGGTACGACGCGTCTCTTGTCTCTCAAGGAGCTTGAAGCGTGCTACAACGCTGCGGTTGCAGCCACAGAGGAGGATGAGATTGACTCGGTGTTCGGCAAGCTCGACAAGACAGCTGAGAGCGAGTCGGACGAGAAGAAGCGACGCGCCATGTCGAAGACGATTTCTGTCCTGCGTGAAATGTACGTCACGGAAAAGAGTTACGTTTGCGACTTGCGCAAGATCATTGGCGAGTACATGCTACCCCTTCGACAGACGCGACCTCCGTTGGAGTCTGACGATGAGCAGGCCATTTTTCTCAATGTCGAGGGTATCCTCAAGATCAACGCAGAGTTACTCAAGAATCTTCAAGCGGGCGTCACAAAGCTCGCGGGCGAAGAAAACTTACCTCTTGAAAAGGTTGTTGCGGTTTTCACCCACGAGCTTCAAGTTATTCTGCCCTTCCTTAAGATTTACTCGACATATTGCCACCGCTACGCAGGGGCGCTCGCGCGACTCGTTTCTTGCCGGCAGTCCAACAAGCAGCTCGACGCGGTACTCAAGCAACGCGAGGCGCGACCCGAGAACCAGCATCATTCTTTGCAGAGTCTTCTCATCAAGCCGGTGCAGCGTATCTGTAAGTATCCCTTGCTAGTTCGCAGTCTGCAAGAGGCCGTCGGAGCGCTGCCGAACGCAACGATTGACGCGAGCGCACGCGAGGAGCTCGACCGCGCCGCCAAGGCTGTCGAGGCCATTGCTGCCCAGGTGAACAAGAAGGTCAGCGATGCCGAGAACATTGACCGCGTATTGCAGATTTACAAGCAGCTTGGGGGCGCCACGGGCTGCCCAGAGCCCCTTGTAGAGCCTCACCGGCGATTCGTGTCCGAGGATGAGGTACAGGCTCTGACGGCTCCCTTTCACGAAGGCAAGGCGCAAACGCTCACTTTGTTCCTTTTCAACGACCTTCTCTTGCTCGCCGAGCTCAAGAAGCGCAACAGCGGAACCGGAGAGCCCTCGTACAAGCTTCAGCATACGGTGGATCTGCGCAACTGCGATGCCAAGGCACTCCCCGCGGCCGACGATGTCGCGTTTCAGATCACACAGGTCACGCGCAACGTTTGCAAGCAGAATACCGCTGGGTCTATTTCCAACAAAGTTTCTACTTGCATTGCCAAGTTCCGCATCGGGTGCAGCTCCAAGGAGATGCGGGACCGACTCCTGGGCGCTGTTGCCAAGGAGATCGACGCCCTTGTCGACGTCGACACTGCTTCGGGGTCTATGTCTTCGAGTTCGTCATCCAAGAGTTCGAGTCTTCGCAGCAGCTCGCGTGCCGATTCCTTGCGACGAGGGACAGCAGGCGGTGGAGCGACCCCTGGGACCGCCAACAAGCGATCATGGAACGCAACACGTGCGACAGGAGGCAAGCTTTCGCTCGATGAAATGAAGAATCGATACAACCGCAACGCTACGGCTACGGCTTCGGCCGCCCCGTAAAGGGCATGATCTTACAAGAAAACCAAATCAACAAACAGACAGACAAACAAGCCAAAAGAGAAGAATATATGTAGCGGCATCGTCGGCTGCTTGGCTGGCCAGCTGGTCAGCAGTCTGTACGTTTACGCACAATCAAGCACAATATTTTGTATTGAAAATCTTCGTTCTTGCCATTCAAACAAAAAGTGAGTGAGGACGTTTCTCTGTGTATAACAAGTGCTTACTGAAAAGCGAAGTCGACGCGTAGAGGTCGAGTCATCCATTGGTGTCTCGCTTTGTCAAGTTCGAGTCATCCATCGATGTCCCGCTTTGTCAAGGTCAAGTCATCCATCGATGTCTCGCTTTCTAGAAATTTCGCAGGATAGCGTTGGTCGCGCAGGCCCACCCACGTGCGACGGTCTTCCGGCGTAGAGCGATGTAGGTGCTGTGTCAGCACACTCACTTTCCCCCTTTTTACCTCTCTCTCTATTTCTGTACTCTACTTGACCTTTTTCTGCTCAGCGTCAAAGGTTTCTTGACGCTTTTTCATGCGGGCTTTCATTTGCGGATCTTTGCTGGCAGCGTTGTATAGCGAGTAATTGCTCAGGGCCCGCACGGCATTGAACTTGAGCTCCTCAATCTTTTCAGGGTTGGTCTCGTTCATGCTTTTCTTGAACTCTGACCTGACCATGGCACGCATGGCCATGCCTTTTGGGCTCTGTGCACAGTCCATGAAAAGCCCTGGTCAGCGTGATCCTAATCATCTTGCCTCCCTGCCTGAACGACCGCGCCTGGTCGTCTGCGTTTCGCGTTCGAGGTCGGGCGGGCTCTTCCTTCCTTCCTTCCATCCTTCACCAACCTACCTCGCCTGCCACGAGTTTGACGACCCGAAGGCAGTCTCTGTACAGCTGCAAGGCATTCTTAAACCCGGCGGGAGACGTCGCCATGGTCTCCTGCTCCTCTTTCCTCCTCCGCGGCGGCCTCGACTTCGATCTCCTCGCCCTCCTCCGCCACCACTTCGCTTTTGCTTTCTGCTCTGCTCCTCCATCTTCGCCAAATTTGCGTTGCGCTCGGCGGCCACGGACACGGCTGAACCCAAACCTAACCTGGCCTCGCGCGCTTTACCGCGCTTGCAGACGCGCCCCTTAGCGCACTTACGGCCGCGGCATTCTGCACTTGCGCGCGCGGCGGGCCTCAAACCTAACCGTGAGACGTGCGGCTCTAGAAAACACACAAGAAGCCAAGAAGGAAAGAAGCCAAGAAGACAAGACAAGAAGTGAAGGCAAGAGAGAAAGAAAGAAAGAAGGGCAGAAAGAAGGGCAGAAACGATCAGGGCCAGGCGGACTCGCAAAGAACGTATCCGCGACGGCAGGGCCCGCCCGCGAGGCAGCGCGAGAGACGTGCGGACGGCCAGACGTGGAGGCGGCGAGGCGGCGGGAGGGCGGCAGCGAGGAGCGAGAGCCGAGCGCGAGAGTCCGGGCGCGATGAGCGGGGAGGATGCGACGCGGAAGGCCGAAGATGGCGGCGACAAGGCGGTTGAAGGGCTCGCGGAGCAGCTCGAGGGCGCCGCGGTGAGCGGCGAGGGCGCGAAGCAAAAGACGCTGGAGGAGGCCACCTCGGAGAAGGACAAGATGGCCCAGTTGCTGGAGTTGCAAAAGCAGTTGCTAGGAATCAAGGGCCTCACCACGCCCGGCGAGCACAAGTTCTGGAGCACGCAGCCCGTCCCGCAAAGCAGCAGCGCCGGCGAGGGAGCCGACGAGGACGATGAGAACAAGGTGGGCCCTTTGGAGGTCAAGACCGTAGACGAGGTGCGTCAGACCCCTTATGCGCTGCCCAAAGGCTTTGAGTGGTGCAGCCTGGATGTAGACGACGAAGAGGTTGTCAAGGAGGCGTACACGCTGCTTACAGAGAACTACGTCGAGGATGACGACAACATGTTCCGCTTCGACTACGCTCCGGAGTTCCTCAACTGGGCTCTCAAGCCCCCTGGCTACAGGATCGACTGGCATGTTGGCGTCCGGCAGTCGAGCAACAAAAAGCTTCTCGCCATGATCACCGGTGTCCCTGCCAAGGTGCACGCGCACGACAAGGTTGTCAAGATGGCCGAGATCAACTTTCTCTGCGTGCACAAGAAGCTTCGGAGCAAGCGTTTGGCGCCTGTTCTCATCAAGGAGGTCACGCGCCGGGTCAACCTCACGGACCAGTGGCAGGCCGTGTACACGGCCGGCGTGCGCATCCCCAAGCCCATTGGCGTCGCTCGCTACTGGCATCGGTCTCTGAACCCGAAAAAGCTCATTGGGGTGGGCTTTTCGCGCCTTGGCGACCGCATGACCATGGCACGCACCATCAAGCTCTACAAGCTGCCTGCCGAGGCACAGTCTGGGACGATTCCCATGGAGCCCAAGCACGTCGCTGACGTGACCAAGCTTTTGCGCGAGCACCAAAAGCAGTTCAAGGTGTGGATCGAGTTTGACGAGGAGGAGGTGGCGCACTGGCTGCTGCCCCGCGACAACGTCATTTACTCGTACGTCATTACCGATAGCAATGGCAAGGTGACGGACTTTTGCAGTTTCTACAACCTGCCAAGCTCCATTTTGGGCCATGATGACTACAACCATCTCAAGGCGGCCTACTCGTTTTACAACGTCGCACATACCGTCAGCTTCAAACAGCTCATGCGTGACGCCCTCATTCACGCCAACGCGAACTCCTTTGACGTTTTCAACGCTCTTGACCTCATGAAGAATAGCACCATTCTCAAGGATCTCCTCTTTGGTATTGGCGACGGCAATCTTCACTACTACTTTTACAACTACGCTGTCGGTCCCGAGCTCAAGCCGCAAGACATTGGCATTGTGCTCTTGTAGGAAGGGCGACCAAAATACATGTGTCAGCGAATTGTTCGGTCGCTTCTCTCGTGCTCGAGCTAAAAGCGCTTGGTACTGTATCGGCACCGCTGATATTGAATGAGCTCCTAGGTAGCCAGTTTCTCAACTTATTTTGACAGCGAAGCACCCTTGTATTATGCAGTGTATGCGAAACACATGACCACATCGCTGATGCTCTCTCCGCATGATATTTTTCTGCACGTCGTTGCTTCTCTTTCTTTGAAAGAAAGGGGTGGGAGGTGGGAGGGGTGAGTGCAAACGCAGTCGGTGAGTGAATTGCTTCCAGTCAGATGCGCGACAAGGAAAAGAGAACATCAGAAAACATCGCTTTTGAGTGTGTAGCTGGAAGATTGCATCCTCCAAAGGAGAAAAAGAGAAAGGGAAAGGAAAGGAAAGTAGGAGAAGGACGAGGAGAAAGGGAAAGATGGGACAAACACCTGAAAGCTTCGCGAGCACACTAGAGGGTCGTCAGCAGGTGAAGGCTTCTTTGGTATAGGAAGTATAGCCGGGAACGCCAAAGAAAGAAACCAGCACATGCTAGCAACAGATGTAGCAGCACGTGCAGCTCGACGATTCGCAAACGAACTCGCTAATTTCGCAGCAAAGAACCGGGCATGAGAGAATCTCGCCAGGGTCGATACCGGCTACCAGGTTGATGAAGATGACCGCCGCGCCCCAAAAGCAAAGACCGACGACGCCGAGAATGTGGATCAAGTGCGTGGACGCAAGTGACAGCATGAACGGCCCGAGGTAGTAATGAATGGTCATAGCCATAGGTGAGAGAATCGTGATGACATAAACGATAAAGAAAGCAAGCGCAATGAGGAAGTACTTTCGGGGGTTGTAGTAGCCGTGACGCTTTTGCTTCTTGAATTTGACAAACTCAATCCAGCGTTCCGCGAGAAGGATCGCATTCCAAAAGAGTGATATGACAACGGCGCCCATGGCAAGCTTGACGCTGAAATCCAGCTCGTCCACGGTATCAGGCGAGCAGAGCTCCCCGTCCGCAACGCAGACCGCGCACTTGGATCCGCGCGTCGAAGTACGAAGAAAGTAGTATGTGAGCGCAAAGGTGAAGAGAGGAACGTCTTGCACGCCCTGGGCGAGCATATACCCAAGCGTCTCACCGCGCAAAAAGATGCGCACACGCCGCTCGGCCTTGGTCTCGAGAAAACCGCCGACCTTAACTTCGTGCAAAACAGGTGCGTCGCCCTTGTTGCCCTCATTCTGGTAAGGCTTCTTTGTAAGGCCAACTGTCACGCAGCACTTGGTGCACAGGTAGATGCTCGCCGCGATAGCGCCCGCAATGAAGAAGACGCTGCAAAGGTAGTCGGCGTAGTCGAGCGTCTCGATCAGGAGGTCGTTCGACTCGCCGTCCAGGAAAAAGGGCACGTCGCACAAGGTAGTGGAATCGGCGCCGTTGGCAATAAGAGCCGTGTACGTTGCGTTAAGGGCTAAGTCGCTTCCTGAGTTTCGGGACGTATCTTTCCAGGCCACGAAGGATTCCGTCGCGACGATTTCCTCGTCATAGGCCGCCAAGATCTCAGAAAACCCACGTGTCACGAGGGCGACCACTGCGCACGTGCAAACAAAGAGGATCCACATGATGAGCTTGGACGACTGCTGGCACTGGGAGCCTCCGGACGGCGTAAACTTGAGGATCGTGCTCTGCCGCCTGTACGCGTCCATGAATTTCTCCTGCTCAACATATCGTGCCTCCGGGGTGTCGTCGAAGTCCGCCGTCACCACGGTGGGCGCCACGCTATCATTGTGCACGTACATGCTTGCGTTCCACTTCGTCGCGTGTGAGGTCTACCTACACCTTGCGCTGGCCTCTCAACGCGTTAGCTCCGGCCAAACTCTGCTAGATTCAGATTTGGCAAAGTCCTGATGCTAGACCTGCCCAGGCTGAGCGGTCCCACTGCGCGCGCGCTCCCGGCCTCGATCCCTACAGGTTCCCGAATGGGCTGCTGTTTCCCTCGCTGGGTTGGTTTTAGCGGGCCCGCCCCGTGCAGAGTGGAGTGAGTATGTAGCCTCGAGTCGTCGTACGTCACCTGCCGCACGCAGGGCCTGATGGCTGCCCTCGTGCGCCGCTCGCGGGGCGCACAGCTCGGCTCGACGGAGCGGGGCTCTCCCCTCCCTCCGCGCCCTCCGCCGTTTCCGAGCCCGGCGCGCGGCGACGCGTGGCGAGTCAAGTCGAGTCGCGTCGCGTCGAGTCAAGTCGAGTCTGTTCTGCCTCTGCCAGCTGCACGTGCCTCGCCTCTTGTTTCTCCCCTTCCTTCCTTTTCTCCCTTCTTCTTCTTTCTTTTTTTCTTTCCAGTTCTCTCTCTCTCTCTCTCTCTCTCTCTCTCTCTCTCTCTGCCCGAGTCAATCAGCCGCCGGCAAGTCGGCTATTTACCGTTTGCTCCACTTGCCGCCTGCATTGTCCACTACCTGTCGAGCGATAGGCCACTGTGAAAGCCACGCGCGGCAGGCGCGCGCCCGGAGAATCGCGGCGCGTGAACCAAGATCTCGACTGCGAGCCCCTGCTGCCTGCCGATAGCGCAGGAACTCATCGACCTACCTCCGCCGCTAACAGCGCGCAAGACTACTCCTTACCCGTTGATAGATGCCTCGCGGCGGCCGGCGGGAGGCTTTACCGTCCTCGGTGCGGGACGAGGAGCTAGCTGCAAGGGGTCCGGCACGCCTTTTGCGAGTTGGAAACTTAAAAAAAAGGGGGGGGGGGGTGCACACGGCGGGACGAGCGCGTGCGCAAGTGGACAATGGGGCGTGAAAAATGCAGTATCGGTGCGCGTGAAAAATGCAGTATCGGTGCCGCGCAAGTGGAGGTTTAGAATTGAAAAAGGGGCTGGATGTGGGCTGGCTCGCGGGAGGGAAGACCTGGATGGGGACTGCGCAACGCGCACAACGCCATCAAATGCATGCGCGCGCGTACCGTTTGAGGAAAGGGTGTGCGCGCTGCGGGCAAGAGCAAGCAGAACGGAGACGTTGGAGGCGATGGAGACCGTGACCGCGGGAGCGATCGAGCGTGCACAGGCGGCGCAGGGCGGAGAAGAGGTGCAGGGCAAGCATGTTCAGATCGATGAGGAGGTAGATCGATATATAAAGGAGGAGGATGCGTTGAACAGACTCGCGGAGCTGAGGCTGCAGAGACTGGAAGCGCTCAAGGTGGACGCCGGCGAAGAATGGTTCTTGACGGCCTCGACGGAAGCACTGGAACAGGTAGTGCGCGACTTTGATCGCACCAAAGAGCAGCACCGCGAAGAATTTGAACGTCTACAGGCCATGCTGGACCGTGAATATGAGCAAGACGGGCCGGACGACTCGTCGGTGCGTGGCGATTGTCCCTTGCAAGAGACAAAGGATCCACAGGAACCGGCGACCAGCCTGAACGATGACGAACGGATTCCAAGCGAGACCATTTCGAGATCCTTTGCAGATGGGCAAAGTGTGCACGTTCCCATCCCAAGCTCTATGGTGGAGAAATCTCCGAAAAATGCGCAAATATCTACTTCGCTTAGGGTGGATGCCGGGACCGACGAGAACGAGGAGGACCATGCGTCAGACGACTCTCCTCCGCCGCCACTTGAACTCTTGCCCTCCGTTCGTGCTCGGGCAATGGCGACCATGAGCAAATCGATCGGAGGGGCGAATGCAATCGCACCTGCAACGCTTTCCACAAACACTTCTGACGACGATGATGTGGACGCCTTACTCAGAAGTGACGATGAGGGTAGCGAATGCTCTTCGCTTTCATCTGCATCATTCTCTATTCTTGATGACTAACGTAAATCTTCCCTTTTTATTTTTCTACGTTAACTTTTTTCTCCAATAAGCATAAGAAAGAACGCTTCTTATGCCGAGGTCTTGGATGAGATTGGTTTAATATGCTTCAGCGTGACGCCCATTTCGCGTTCACCGTGATCAAATTGAACATCCGCACTTCCATTGCGTCCATCAACACGAAGTATCGAGCCTGCAAAGTATTGGTCGTCGACCTCTGAACGTGCAAAGACGCGTCGACCGCGCGACAGACTGGCAACAGAAACGTCGGCTGGAAGCGCCTCCAAGGTCGAGGAAGCCACGTGCTTGCGAATTATATTTTGAAAGCGCACGTCCACATGATCAGGATCTGATAGTGCAAAGCGAATGACAATGCCGCGCTGCTGCGTTGCCTTATCAATGACAACAGTATTCTCACAAATCATAGGACGCCCACCAGCCACTCGGATCTGGGAGCGCCGCACATTATCGAGAATTTTGCCAACCTGTCCGTTGCCTTCAAGACAGATCTCGTAGGTGCCAGCACTGCGTCCTGGACCAACAACAGTGCCCATTTTGCCCGTATGGGGCGCCATTTTCAGGACAACCTTGGTGTCCGCAGTGATAGTAGCATTCGGAGATGATGTGCTTTCCTTCTCCCCTGCTGCGGTTGACACCGTTCCAAGAGTCCTGGCGTTGTCTCGAGGAGCCAGTGAGAATCTACCTTTGACTACGTCGAGTAGAAAGGCTTTGAACTTGCGCCTTGTCAGTCTCGAAAAACTGTACACCTCGCTGTCTGTCAGGCAATGGCCAAGACCTAAAGCAGCGAGGATATCTGTGACGTCGCGTCGACTGAGTAAGCCCCGAGAGGTCACACGTGCGCAGGCATCATCCACATCCTCCCTACACAATTTCACACGAAGGTTGTACTTTTCGAGCTTGTCGCGAAGCAAGTCGAGGTCAATCTGCGTGGCCTTCGTGACGGTCTTTCCATAACCATACCTTACTTTCTTTGGCATCTCCTCCGCGACGGGATGGACGCGAACATCGATCGCCTCCAAGAACTCGTGGTAACTGAGTTGCCCATCTTGATTCACATCATAGTGCCGGAGCAGCGATCCAGTGTCAACCTTGACGAGATCTACGCCAAGGCTCTTAAAGACGGCCTCCAGTTCGGACTGATCGAGCGTTCCATTTCGCTGCGTATCGAAACTCTCAAACACCTGCACCAAATTGCGATGACCCGTTGGTGTCCGGATATACTCCTGAATCACCTCGCGCAAGTATCGTTCCGTTTCTTCCCGCGCTTTTTCAAGAGCTTCATCATCGGCGTCGCCCATGGCCCCAGCGTTGCCGGAGCCACCAGATTCACCTAGTGCTGCGGTTGAATAAATGGCTTCGCATAGGTCTGCAAAGGCGAAAAGGTCAACATCGCCAGATGCAGCCTGCACGAGCGCGCGACACAAGTTGCGGATTTCGTCCTGATTGAGCCCGAAATTGAGTTCAATCAGGACACGCTCCAGTTGCGTTGAAGAAGAAAACCCTAGCTTGGCAGATGTGCGCTCACTCAGCCATGCGCCGCTTGTGACACGCACCCCTCGAGAAACCGCCGCGATGACCATGGCACGGAATTTGCGGTACGCACTCACTCCAATCGCGTCTCGTAGCCAGCGAACAAAGGCCGCCGAGCCTTCGCGTCGCACGAAGGTAATCGCCTCGACAGCCTCCACACGAAGTCGCGCACGCTGTGTCATTACATACGAGCGGCAGAAGCGTGAGTACATGTGATCCTCCTCTAAATATTCGTAGATGCGCGGACTGATACCAAAAAGTTTGGCAAGTTTCGTACACTGCATGGTGCTGCCGTTGGGCTCTGCACTTTGCGCCCCGAGAAGATGGTCCATCTCAAAGGATGTCGGCCGCAGCTTGAGGGCGCGGAAAAATCGCTCAAGGTCCACGCGGTCCAGTGTAAGTGGCTCACCAGGCTCTCGCAGCGAGAGCAGCCACCACAACGCCTCATGTTTCGACTCTGCAAGACTATCGTCCTTGCAAAGATCCTTGATCGCAGAGACAACTTTGTGGGAGAGACGACCGAGTCCGGAGATGACATCGCTGTCCGTTTTAGTATTCTGAAGGTACTCTCGAAGATGATGCTCGTGTTTGGAGAACTGCTGCTCATCAAATTCTTCGAGAGACATGCCCAAGAGCCGTACAAAGTCCTCGCACACGGATCGGTCACCACGGTGGTCTGCCATGGACGCGAAATGAACTTCGAGACGCTTCCACTCGGGTCGTTCGAGAACAAAACCTTGCTTGCGCAAAATAGAAGTCATGGTCAAACCGCGTGGTCGGTACAAAAGAAGTTCGAGTAAGTCTGTTCCACATCGTTTGAGCACTGCGAAGTAGCGACGTAGCTTTGCGCATAAATCCTGCCCGAGCTCATCGATCATTACATGAATAGCAGGTTGCGTCGAGGCAAGGGCTGTATCGCGCGCGACGATACGCTGTTGAACCCCGGCTAGGAACATCTTGAAATCTGTCAAGTCCACAGCGCCGTCATTGTCGAGATCCATCTCGCGCAAGAGCATACCAGCGCAACGCGCATCGATTGAGTACTTGCACAATGTGGCGGAGAGCTCCTCCAAGGAAACGAGACCATCGCAGTCGCGATCCATGGCACGAAAGGTGGTCATGACCTCTGCACCATTTCGAGTGTTGAGGAGCATCAACCTACGCCATTGATCGATAACTTGAGCATGTCTTTCGAAGATCTTGCTACTCGCGCGTTGAGGCCCCTGCCTTTCAATGTGCGAACCTTCGCATCCTGAACCCGTCCAGACCTCCGAAACTTGCGCTGCGCGCAGCTGTTGACGTTTCTGAATAGCGATTGAGCGCTGCGCAATGCGACGACGCGCAAGGGCCTGGATTCGCGTGGCGGCATCGATTTCCTTTCGCAATTTGCGTTCCATCGGACCTAGAAGCCGTCCATCTTTATCCATCCTTTCATCGTGTGCGCTGCTGCGCCGAGTGCTCTGGACTTGGGTGGTCAACTGGACAGAAGCGTTTGTAATCTTCTGAACAAGAAGAACCTCAACGACGACAGCAAATTCGCGATAGTCCACCTTGCCGTCGCTGTCCGCAAATGTTCGCGTTAGCGCAGAGTACTGATCTGCGCTCGCACGAGCGCCCAAGCGCGTCAGGCACCGTGTGAAGACGTCCTCTTGCAAGATACCAAGGGACATGGAATCCAAGTCGGCAAGGCGCTCCCACAGCTCCCCGAGACGAGTTTCCAAGGCGCTCTCCAAGATACGGAGCACCCCCGAAGATTCCAACGAAGCTTTGTAAAATGCGAGCGGACGCTTGAGCTGCCGTTGGCCGATCTGTACGCCGTGCGGCAGCGCGAAGCGAACAAAGTCCTCATATGTGACAAAACCGTCACGGCGTTCGCTCATACGATCGATGAATTCGAGCACTTCGCTTTCGCTCGGCTTGAAGCCAAGGTCGTGAAGCGCCCCGAGGAAATCACTAGCTTCAAGCTGGGCCGTGCGATTTCTGTCAAGACGGTCAAACTGAATGCGGAGCTCTTTTCCATCTGGTCGAGACTGTGCAGCGTCGCGAAGGACCTGTTTGTACCTATCGCATATTGCGTCGACATAGGAATGAGAGCCTATCACCTTGCTGTTCTGACTTGCGTCAGAACTTGCGTCGCGGTCTGCGTCAAGACGTCGAAGGAGACCCACGGGAACATTGTGCATCGTGTCTCCGTTGCTCAGCATGACATCATAGCGCAGTCCAAATTCAAGAGCACGACGAACACGTCCAATGATACCGACGGCTGCGCTTTCTGTACTCTTGATAATTTGCACGGGTGTCCCATGTGGCATGGCCCCCGTCGATGCGCGAGTATGCATGTGCCCCAATTTACTTTCAGGTTCTCCAGACGCTCGAGGCGATTCCTGTCGCCGATGGTCCTGCGCAGCATGCTGCTGGGATGGGTGCGGTCTCACATCCCGGATGTCCATATGTGCGACTGCTCGACCGCTGTCAAAGGCTACATCGGCAGTGAATGATGATTTATGCAGCGCAACAATGACACCAGGCTGGTAGTCTCCCTGCCCCAGGCCAGAGTGTGGACGCGCAAAGATGCGATCGCCAACGCAGAGAGATGCAAAGATGTCGCGGCGTTTTCGTGAGCGTTTTGCGAGCCTTCTGGACTGCGATCCCGGATGATGACGATGAGAGGCCGAAGGGGCTTTTCCAAAGCTCGAGATTCGCACTTGATGCTTAAGCACACCATGCACGACTTTACCACCGTTGTTTGGGGCGATGTTGAAAGTTCCGTCGTGCGGGGTCACGCTAACGATTTTCCCTTGCTTCCACTTGGATTCTGACGATGAGCCTGGAACTTGAAAGTCCACGGGCGTACCAGGAGCCAACCGTTGCAAGTTGGCGGGGGCGTGAGAATAAAATCCGTGCTCTTGATTATCGGTGGCATCTCTCAACAGTGCAGAGGACGACGGAGGCGAGGTGTCCACAAGTGAGTCGACGCGGTGGAAAGAGTACGCGGCCATTCCAATCTGTCCAAGGAGTCGCGCCATAATCGGATTTGTCTCAACGTCCGGACGTGGATGAGTCCATGTGTGCACAACGATGCTTGGTGTGATCTCGTCCGTCCCATCGGCGGCTTCAATCAGACGAAGAAGAGTTTCCACTGCTTGAAGAACAGCTTTACTCGACAATGACGCTCGGGTCAACGAAACTTGCACAAGACCGTTCAATCGTTCTTCATCAGTTCCCCATAAAGCATGAAGATCAACCTCGTCTTTGATGACGTGCGTCACGCTCGTGCAACCACGCAGACTTGTCTCGATGCGGGCAATCGCATTTCGAAAGGCAAGTTCGCGCGATCCGCAAACGAGAGCAATTCGCTGATGGAAAGCTGCTTCAGCAAGTAGCACATATTCGGAATGCGCGAATGAGCTTGTAGACGGTGCGCCCTGGGTTGTGGCGTCAATAGGGAGCTGGATCAATACGCGTGCGAGAAGTATCGGCCCAGCCCAAACTTCTACATGACCCTGAGCACATGAGCCCGGCGGCGAGGCCGAGCGCGAAGCGTTTTCGAGCTTGATCTCACTTTCCCCTTCGAGGTCAAAGCTAAGATCATGCTGCTGACGGAGCCAGCAGATTGAGTGCCGCTGAGGATTGACCCTCCAACTTCCTTCTTGAAAATGAATGCAGACCTCGAGATCGACGCCTGCGTGAAGGCCGTGATGCGTTTTTTTGGCTAAAGCTTGCGGGACCGCAGGGGGTTCTCCTTCTGGCGTTTTCAGCTGTTCGAGCAAGAATGAAGCCACAGACAATTTGACTTCTAGACGACGACAAGCGCCACCGGCACGTTGAGTTTGCCCACTCACGGTTAAAACTGGACGATCGCCGTGGCTCTGAAGTGCTTCGATGCGATCTCTTTCTTCGCTGGCTGCGCTGAGCCGTGCAGATGGGAGTGCAGCCGCAAAGCCGCGAGGAGTGGGAGCATGGCTTCGTCCCTGATCAATGTTTGCGCCTTTCGAGGTCGCATCTCCACGAGCCTTTACTGCATTCATATTTTCAGGCGGACTGTTTTGCAAGAAGAGGCGAACGATTCTCTTGCGATGTATGGTCGAGATGACCAGCTCATAGAACTCGTTGGCAATGTCTTCGTTGTCAACGCGAGCACGGCGTGCGTGCGTGGCGATTGCGAGACGCAAAAGCTGCTTGCCATTGAGCTGGAGTGCATCAGGATAGGACCCAGTAATAAGAGATATGAATCGAGACACGTCTTCGCTGCTCCATTGGGTTGCCCAATGCGTTTCAAAGTTTTCTGTACGATGCCAATATTCTGCGGCAATTTGCAGCTGATCATGCAACAATGCATAACGCTGTCCTTGTGGAGGCTTTGATGCTTTGGCGGTGGCGAAAGAGCGGCCTTCAAGATGTCGTCCATTCACGCAAAGGTCCGTCGCATTCGATGGTGAAGCTCGACTCATCGTAGGCGTGCGTCCAGGAACGCAGGCGCAGCTCTCTGTGCGTTCGTGACAATGACATGGATACTGTGAGGCCAATTTGGGCATTTTCGATAGCGGAGCTTCGCGCCTCCTTCCTGGCAGGCAAGCGCTTGCTCTTGTACGCGCGCGCGGTTGTCAGTCGTGGTTTTGAAAGCAGGCGTGCGCCAAAGAGATTGGCTGCTGACGCTGCTTACGATAATCTGCGTGTCCACCACCACTACCACCGCCTCCACCTTTCGGCGGATTCGCTTTCTTTTTCATTCATTTCCTTCTCCTACTAACGCACGTGCACAACCCGAAAGTCAAAACGGATCTATTCATTTCGTAATTTTGGCCTGATTCTTCGAAACTTGAAGCTCGGCGCAAATACGAATGCGAGTGTGTGAGACAGGAAAAAGAATAAAAGTAAAAGGGAAAGAGAGAGAGAGGAGAAGAGGAAATGTGCATCTTTAACAAAAGTGTTTAGGCGAAACCTGTATGGTTCAAGACTTGGAGCCCCGCCGGGCCGGGCTTGCCGTGCTTGTTAGTACGTATGATCAATAGGTATCGGAGAGGTGAATGTTTTCCGAAGAGGTCAAGAAAGAGAGACGAAAGGAGAAAGTAAAACGAGAGGGACGAGTGGAACTCGAATGCCGCGAAAGACACCAATGACTGGCCGCGCATTGACGCAAGCAACTGCAAACCCAAGCAACGCGCATGTGGGTTTGCCGCTCTTGATCTTCAGTCCAGTTCGACCTATCAGGGCACCGCTGCGTTGGCCCTCTCCTCCTCATCGAAATGGGCAACCAAAGTAATTGCTGCGCCAGATGCCCTTCGACCGCTTAAACGCTGGCTGAGACGCTGACTGAGACGCGAGCTTCGGCGCTGACTGCCCGAATGAGAACGATGACCCTCTGAGCGTGCCAAACTGAGGCGCTGGCTGAGGCGCTGGCTGAGACGCTTGACAGCGCCTGAAAGAGCATCCGAGGCCGTTTCGGGATTGGACTCGAGGTGACGCTGCATTTCAGCCTCTTCGGCGAGCTGGCGAAACTGCGCCAAATGCGTAGACGGCATGCCAAGGCCTTGAAGTACCTCGTCAGATTTGGCGAGGCAAGATTCCAGCGAAAGAATGTCAGCCTTAAAGAATGCCACGATAAGTTTTCGCGAGAGCCCAAGCTTGTCAATGATAATACTCTTCACGTTGGACTCCAAAGCGAATCGGACAAAGCTGGCAGTTTTCTCTTGGTTGTACTTTTCAGCCAGCGACAGAGCGGAGAGCTGATTTTGCCCCGTCGTGGTATGCCCGAGATCAGCACCATATTCGTAGCAGGCAAAAATGCACTCGTGCAGGCCCTCGAGAGAATTGCCATCTTCAATGGGACCTTGGCATGCCAGCATGAGAGGCGTCCAGCTATCGCTTGTTAGGAGTTGCACGTTGGCGCCAGCCTCGAGGAGCGTGATTGCAAGGGAAGACTGGGCATAGGCGCACGCAAAGTGTAGCGCGGTCCAGCCATCCTCTTCTTGCACATCGAGGTTGGCGTGGGGCTGAGCAACAATGAGACGAGCAATTTCTGACTCTTGGTTGCGGCTCGCCATCATGAGGGCGGTCCAGCCGTTGCTGTTTTGCAAGTTGACATCTCCGCCCTCGAGGATAATGCGTTTGGCAATCGCTGTTTGGCAATTGCGGCAAGCAATGATAAGAGGGGTCCAGCCATCTTGATTCCTCACATTAACTTCAACTTTGTGATCGAGGAGCAAATTGGCGATCTCGGGCTGGTCATAGCGCGTTGCGAAATGGATGGGTCGCCAAGCGTCCACATTTGCAGACTCAAGGTCGCAGCCAAGCCCAATGAGCTGCGTCGAGACCGCCGTGTGGCCATAGCGGATGGAGAACGAAAGCGCGGTCCACTCGTCGCAGTTTTTGTGATTGAAATCCTTCACGCCGTCCCTCACAAGAGAATTGAGAATGAGCAAAGCTGTGTCCTGTTGCGCGTAGCGTAGTGCAAGGTGCAGCGGGTTCCATTTGTCTTGGTTGACGCCAGAGAGATTGACGCCCCGCTCAATCAGAAGTGGAACAATGTTGTGCTGATCGTGACGAAGGCAAAACATGAGCAGGCTCCAGCGATCGTCATTGACCGGATCCAAGTCGGCACCGTTGTTGATCATGGCGCGCAGCGTATTGTCGTTCTGGTGGTATCGCGCTGCAAACATGCACGCCGTCCAGCCGAATTGGTTTTGGCTGTTGAGGTTCGCGCCTCGTTCGATCAGAAGCATGGCGAGATCATGGAGGCTCTCGCGACATGCCAGCATGAGCGGCGTCATTTCAAACTTGCCCTGCAGATCGATGTCGGCGCCATGCGTCACAATCAAGGCGCGTGCGACTGGCAAATGACGATGCGTGATGGCGATCGTGAGCGCTGTATTATTGCCTTTGTCAAGTGCATCGACCTCTACACCGAGGCCAATGAGGGTGTTGCAGATGGTGAGCTTGTTGAGACGCGCCGCTGTAATGAGCAGCGTCTCTTCATTGGTGCCGATGCGTGACTGCACGCCAGTGACATTCGTCTCGAGGGCTGCAATCAGAGATACTTCGTCTCCAGCCTCGATCACCTCTTCGAGAGTCGCGGCATGTCGCTTTCGCGAGAGGATGCGGCCTCTCACGCGCTCCATTTCTTTATGAACCCTCTTCACGCGTGTGTCGCGTTGGCACGGTTCGCAAAGCGAGCAAAAGGTAGAGATCGATAGCTAGATAGAGAGAGAAGGGGTTATAGGCCTGGCGCGCGGCGTTGTCGCGTCGGGCTTCGAGTGCGTCGTGGGGGCGCAAGTGACGTCAAGCCCGAGTCTTGGGGCTAGCTGGCTGGCTGGCGAGCAAGCGAGCAGGCCCGCAAGCGCGAGCTTTGGGGCTCCGGGGAGCGTCGCAGATGTTTCCCCCTCCCCTCGCCACCCTTTTTCCTTTTATCTCTTACGCGCAGCCGCTCCCCCGCGGCCGTACCTCGAGCACGCCTTGAGCTGCACGCGCCTCCAATGCCCTCTGCAACGATGAGTGAGCAAATTAAAACAGACAAAGACCGACCGACTGACTGTACTATCGGGCGAGGACCGCGCGCGCGCAAATCACGGGAAGCTCTGCTCGCTGCTCGCGCTCCCTCTCGCTTCGCCTCGCCAGGCCGCTGCAGCGCGCCCCGCCAGGCGTGCAGCAAGTCGGGTTTGAGTTTGAATGCGCGGCACGTGCGTGCGCGACGCGCACCCGATGTTTTGGGTGCCTTAAAAGCTCCCGAAAAAAAAAACCTGCAATTTTTGGGGGGGGATAGCTAACCCCCTCTTTCGCCGGCTACAAGAGGACAAGGGGGCAGGCTAGGAGAAACCGCAGCGCGCTTGGGGTTCTGAAGGAATTGCCGCATAGTCCTAGCGAGCGACCTGCGGCTTGCGAGTTGCATTGGTTCTTTGGAGAGCGCCATCGTCGCGTCGAGAGCGTGGACGCAGAAAGTCCCTGGATAATTTTGCGTTGGCATCGGAGAAGTATATCTAGGTATCGGGCCCCTTGAAGCGAAGAAGATTTTCTGTGCCAGAAAACAAACACACAAATGAACTGGAGCGGGAAAGAGGGCGAAGCAGGTTTCAAAGAGAACCACAAACGTCGCGGAGCGTCTGCGCGCGAGATGCGGCGCACCGAGGCCAGGGTGATCGGAAGTGGTGACAGAGGCGAAAAAAAGCACGAGGTCTTTGCTAGCGACTCCATCATGGTTAATGCGGATGCAAGGTCGTGCGCCCGAGCCTGTGCAGATCTCGTGCCTCAGGTCGAGGTGAGTCTTGTTCAAAATTTGAAAAATATTGTATCGTGATGATGGTTGGGACTAACATCTATGTATTGCGCGAGGATTCTCATTAGGCCATGGTGAACACTCACCTTCTTGAGATTCAATCCCAGATTCAATCGCAGTTGGGGCCCTTGTTGGAACGCCTCGTTCAGGACGTGGGTAACGCGGAGCGAGATATTGCTGCCGCGCAAGCTCTCTGTCCAGAATTAGCGCGACTCGACGCTTTCCTGGACCAGGTAACAAACATGCGACGCGCAATGATGCAAGACAGTTCTGACGAGTGAAGAACGTACTCACCATCATGCCAAGCGTCCATCCGCGATGAGACCTGCTCAGACTCTCTCGAGACTACTTACTCTCTCTCTCTCTCCGCAGGATTTTCCGATGATCAACTTGCTCCCACTCAGCAGCTAGGCCTTTATGTTTCCAAGTGTTGACATTACAACGAGCGCAGGACCGAGTGAGCTGAGAAGATCGCGATTCGCGGTCGCAATTTGCAGATCACTGAACAGTTAATCCACGCATTGCGCCGATGAGAACTTCCATTTCTTCCTACGTCGCAGTTTAAAAATTGAAAAAGAAATGATGTTTCTGATCAATAAGATGTCCCGTTTTTGATCAAAGCTGTCGCTTGACGAGATTTTGAAGCGCGCTGCCCTTTTGCATAAGTTCGTCAAAAGAACCTTGCTCGGCAATCCTGCCCTGTTCGAGTACCGCGATCGTATCGGCGGCGCGCATGCTATATGAATTCGCATCGTTAGTCTCTCCCCCCTTTTTCACTTTCCACATCTCTAGCTCTACCTCTGACTCGGTCTCAATGCGTGGCGTCGACATTCTCATCGTTCGGTCGCCCTTATTTGAAAGCAAAAAAAACGAACTTACGTGCTCAGTCTGTGTGCGATGCTCACAACAGAGCGACCCTTCATCATCTCCTCAATGGCTTGTTGAACCTGAAACTCGCTTTCTGCGTCAAGAGCAGAGGTGGCCTCATCGAGAATGACAATGGGCGGATCCTTGAGAATGGCACGTGCAATCGCCACCCGCTGCTTCTGACCGCCAGACAGCTGCACGCCACGCTCCCCAACGCGTGTGTTGAATCCATTGGGAAAACCCTCGATGAAGTCAAGAGCGCGCGCGGCGCGCGCCGCATTGTAGACTTGGTCCATGGAGGCGTCCATGTTACCGTAGCGAATATTCTCCTCGATCGTGCCCGAAAAAAGAACAGGCTCTTGGGCAACAACGCCAATGTGCTTACGGAGCCAGTGCGGGTCGATGCGCCGGATGTCCACGCCGTCAATAAGGACGACGCCTTGCTGCGGGTCATACATGCGCATCAGCATTGCACCAATCGTGCTCTTACCGCTGCCGCTCGAACCGACAAGGGCCATCATCGAACCGCGTTCAAGCCTCAAGTTGAGATTTTGAAGAATGGGCGACTCCGATCGCAGCGGATAAGCGAACGAGACGTCGCGCAGCTCAATCTCGCCCTTGATGGGTGGCGTTTCGAGCGTGGCACCAATTTGATCTGCAAGCTCGTCGTAACCGGAACGAGCGAGAACACTTGTTCCTGGTGGAGTAATGTGCCGGTCCCTCTCTTCTTGCACAATACCGAAAAAGTTGGCACCGATTGGGTGTTTCTTTTGCGACGGGTCCTCGTCAGCGTCCAATAATGAGTAGATCGAGTGCAGGACCGAGGGTGGGAGAGTGCTCGGGTCTGTTGTCGCGCCAGCGCGGCTAGCGCGCGCCGATGTGATGGACGACGGCATTTGCGGTACGCGATCAATGATGCCAAAAATGCGCGATGAAGCACCCACACCACGCATGAGATCTGAGTACACGGACGACAAGTTGGTAATGTTGAAACCCACATAAAGACTATACATGAGAAACGAGGTAAGCGCACCTGCAGTGAGCTGGCCGTTCATAACCTGAGAGCCGCCAAAGGTGAGAACTGCGACGAGACTGAAGTTAGCCGCAAGGTGTACCGAGCCGTCGAACCAGGCGGACGCTAGGCCGACCTCGCAGGCACGGCGATAGGCCGTGTCGATGCGTGCGTTGTATTTGGCCACTTCGAGAGGTTCGCTAGCGAACTGCCGCACAGTGCGAATATTGGCAATGACTTCCTCAGCCACCGTCGAGGTCTCCGCAAGCGCGTCTTGGACCTTGGCCTGGCGACCCTTGAGGTAACGACCAAAGTAGCGAGCCGCCACACCAACGGGGGGAATGACACTAAGAGATACCAGTGCGAGCGTGGGTGAAGTGTAGAATAGCATCATCGTTCCGCCAGCGACCATGAAGGAGCTCCGCAAGCCGGAAACCAGATTCCCTGTCACCGACTTTTGCACTAGTTGCGTATCGGTGGATAGCCGGTTGATGAGCTCGCCCGTACGGCTGCGGTCAAAGAAGTGAAGGTCCTGCGCGAGAATACTTGCAAAGAGTTGCTTTCTGAACCGCGCGATGAGACGCTCTCCTGCAACGTTGAGCATCGCCGTGCGACCGACAATGAGAGCGCCCTGGAAAACGAATAGACCTGTGAGTGTCCCGGCAACAAGCGTTGGCGAAAGCCCCGTGGAGTCACTTAATGAGAGGTCAAGGATGCGACCAATTGCCGCAGGAAAGACGAGAGAAATTGAGCTCGTTATCACTTGCGTTCCCATCGAGGCGCCGATGAGCCGCGACTCGGGCGCAGCCATGCCGAGGATGCGGCGTAATGCCGCCATGTTCTGCTCTCTCTCCTTTTCGTTATCTTTTACCCCTTCTGTCGTTTTTGACTCAGATGCGGCGTCCTTGTCCTTGGTTGGCGTGGTCATCGATGTCGAAGCTGCTCGAGCACCGAGGAGATTCCATGACGAGGTCGGATTTCTCACCAAAGGCATACCGCATGGGCGAAGAGATTGAGTCCTGTTCCAAAGACCACACGTCCTTGCAGCTGCCCCTCCGGCCATAGATCTCCATGGCATCGGTAGCTCTGCTGTCCAGCTCGTCGCCGCTATCCTCCTTGTCGTCCTCCTTGTCGTCGTTGTCGTCGTCGTCGTCGTCGTCCTCGTCGCCGCCGCCCTCGACGTCGTGACGATGGAGGCTTTTCTGGACGCCAGCCGCGTCGCCGTCACGGGGAGGTTGGTGCGCATCGTGGCGAGAGGCTTTCGCCCGCGCGCTTGCGCGCTTGGACCGTTTGCGCGGGGGGCGCACGTCTCTTGCTAGGCGGAATAATGAACATGCCCCGGCCTGTCTGCCTGGGCGTCACGTCACCATCATACGCCAATATGGAGCACATCATCAAGAAGGGAGGGGATAGAGGCGAAGGGGGGTCAAGGGGCGGATTTCCCCGCGTTCCCCGAGACTCTTGAGCAGCCCGCGGTGGTGGGGAGGCGAGATTGCGGTGGCCTGCGTGGTTCGAGGTCGCCCTTCGCGAATCACCGTGAGTCGCGCGAGCAAGGAGCGGCTATGATACGTAGACCCATTACAAGGTGAATTGGGGTTGGGGTTTGGCAAGGGTGTCCCGGGTGACGGTGTCGGCGCCGCTGTCAGAGAGTAAGATTGGCCTGCTCCCGACCCAAACGTGGCGCTAATCTGAATCGTTTTGCATGTGAGCGGAAGCTTGCAGTCGCCTCACAAATGGCATTCGGACGTGAACAGGCCATCGTAAGCTCGCAGGTCTACAGTCTTTCTTGCTCGGGAGGCACGGCGACCCTACATAGGTGTGAACAATTTTACAGCCTGGCCCCGCGTCGCAAAAGAGCCCAATTCCGCAGGTTCAGGTTCTAAGAAAGGCAATCTGTTTCTTGCAGACACCCCAGGACCGATGGCAGCCAAGACATGATTTGTCAGGAAAAGTAAAGTGAGGTAAGCCAGCAGAGCGCATTGCGGCGGTGACTTCCAACTTGAAAGCCATCGCGCTTGCTGTTCCAGCTGAGGTGATTGAATGGAAAGATATACCTCCGTCACACTAGCACCGCACTCGCTGTCAAGCCACATACTGATTTGATTCTGTTTCTCACCCGACAAGGTTTTGCTCACGTCCGCATGTCACGAAAAGTGCAAGGGAGTCGCAGGAAAATAAAAATCAATCACCGCTGACCGCGCTCTCGAATTTTCATGTCACTGACTAACAGTGAAGAGAGTGAGTGTAAAAGGGACAGTTAACGAGCCACCTTAACTACATTAAGGTGGGTAGAGGAGAGCTCATTGAGAGCGCAGCACTCTCGAGAGCCTAGTCTGGAAGGGTAAGCGAAGCAAGCGGAACAAGCGGAGCAGCGAGGAGCGGGGCGATCCAAAGCAAAACCAAAACCAAAATTTGCTCGGAACACAAGTAGAAAGACATCGGGCACAAGGACAAGGATGGCTCCGTCCAGCGTCATCACGGCTACACACGCGCTCGAACTGGTCATGAGCGGCACAGCGCCTCGAATGCCCACGCGTACCTATCGGAAGAAACACGCGGACCTCATTGCTGAAGCTACTGAGACGGGCCTCGCCGCTGCGAACGCCTACATTGACAATAAGTGCGGTGCACGCGAGCGCTTTCACAACGCTCTATTGGAATGTATGCTTGGCGTCCTCGGGAACGATGGCATGAACTTGATGGCAGAGGATGCAGCAGAGACCATGCTTTGTCGGCTATACTGTGCAGCGATCGACCGCGCGGGTCTCCTTCTCTGGACTGAAAATGATGGTGTCCACCAACGAAAAATTGAGCCTGTAGCCGCACTCCCAGACCTGCAGCGCGCACGTATCGCATACTCCTTCGTGGATATGCTGGCAACTCACAACAAAGACGAAAGATACAAGTCTCCGCTCACGGAGATGCAATGCGCGATGATGCAAACAGCCTCTGTTTTCACAGCTATCAAGGACCTTCCAGTATAGTAAAGGTGAAAAACAAAGACGAAAGATACAAGACTCCGCTCACGGAGATGCAAAGCGCAATGGTGCAAACAGCCTCTGTTTTCACAACTATCAAGGACCTTCCTGTATAGTAAAGGTGGAAAACAAAATCACACCAGACTTTGCCCATAACAGTAAGATATGTTCTCAGTGAAGTAGTCATGTCAGTTATTCTCACTTACAATTTACTTGACAAGCACACTAACAGTTTACGCTTTGCAATACGCTTCTGGCTCGCGGGTTGGTACCTCCAAATTTTCCTTTTGCGGCAGCGCGGATGGACACCATAATTTTTTCCAGCCGGGCACGGCTTCTTTCATGCGCTACTCACGATCCTTTCGCTCCCAGCGCTCGGCTTCATCTGTCTCGTGAACAACATCACGGTTGGCATTCTTAACTATGTCGCGAGCTATGTCCTCGTACTTCCTCCCTTCTTCATCCTGTTGAAGTCTCGTGAGTTGCCTTGGAAGTACATTGACAACATATTTTCTGTAATGACGTAGGCTTTTCGCCCAGACTGGTCGATTATCAGTCCCGAAGACCAGCCGTGTTTCGCTTTGCTGTTACCCCCGCCAATGTATATACACAAACTTCTCCCCGATCTCCACCTCTTCTTCATCTTCACCTACCCCATCTGTCTCGCTGTTTGGTTCATTCCGTGTCTCGTCATTCTGTGGGGCTTTCTCATTGCCTATGGCACTCCGGTCATCTATGCGAACGCGACAGCAATCGCCGCCATACTTGAAGATGCTGAGCCACCGCCGATCCTTATAACGCTGGCTGTGCTTCGCGGTATTCGATTCACTCTCACCATTTTTCGGACCTTTATCAAGGCCCTAATCCATCGGCAGGTAATGAAGCTCTTCGAGATCATCGTTTCTCTATTTTTTCTCACTGCGCTTCGTCTCCTGATCGAGATTATAGAGATGCATGAAATCGAATTTGAGGAGATGTCGCACGAAGAAATCAAGGTCAAACTTGGCGAGAAAGAACGAAATTTGGTCCAACGCAGAGAATCACTGAGTCGTGTACTTTTCTGAATCATCTCTCAAATGTTTTACACAACGAGATGGCATGCAAGCACTTTGGTGGGCGCGCGTGAACGCGCAAGGTACGAAGCGTGCGCTACCCACAACCTTTGACTACTTGCGCTAAGAGGTAGAGTACCCACGCCGAGCAATACAGAAATAGTCGCCTGCATTCCTTGCCGATGTTACTGATGATGCGCAGCTGCTCGACTCAAGCACCACCGCTCACGGCCTTCGCTTGAGAGCAGCTTCGGTAAGCATAGCTCCTCTCCTTTGCCAATATTATATTTTCTGCGAACGGGAAACCGCGCGTCCGGAAGCATGTCATCAGAAAAGAAGGCAGGATGCGTGCCAAAAGAGCATGCGCTAGAGAGATGATGGCTCTCATGATAGACAATAAACCAAATAAGTCCAATCGAGAGGTCCGGCGAAAGTTTCCTTGCTGTAGAGACGTGCGAGAAGAGTTTTAGTCTGGCTTTGAGACGACGATCTTGTCGAAATAGGTATCTACTTGCCAAATCTAGGTGTTGCATTAATCACATCACTTCTTTTATCTCTCCCCTTTCCCGAGAGAAATCCATGCTTGATGGAAAGAAGTGAGGACCAATATGCACTTGCGAGGGGCAGACTTGCACTCGACAGGGACTCTCACTGCAGATTTGGCCAACACTTTGTTGCGGAAGGTCCTCATCTCTGAAGATCTACTCGACCATTGCGCAGCCGCTAGCGGAGATATAATTGTACAATTTGTTGTGGGTCTTTCTGACTCCGAATGGTAAGGCTAAAATGCTGAGACTAGAGTGCTGTGCATCCTGCTTGGCGTCGCGTTGCCATAATATCGCTACGTGGAGCTCTTGCTATTTATTGTGAGCTCGCTATGCCCCGGACGAGCCGGCAAGATGCAAACCAATTCAAGTTCAAGGAGCGGATTGACTATTAGATGGCATGCGATCGGTGGCTAAATCTCGGTGAATACCTACAACATCAGTCAACGAGCAAGGTGTCAGCGAGACCGACATACTCTCCTTCACTACTGTCATCCTATATACTCCAAACTCTTCTACAAAGGCTATCATACCGTAAGAAATAGCACGCTCAGCCCAGCAAGATCTCCTCGCAAGATCCGGTGCTTTTCTTTTCTTTTTAAAATTCCAAAAAGCCGGGTCGATCTCAGCGTCGAGCGTCGGCGCTCAGCTCTCCGCCCTGGCAGCAGTTGCAGCTGCGAATCATGATGGTGACTTACCAGGGGTTTCCTTTCGCCGCCGGGCCGGATCATCGCACACGCGCCCAGACTCATTGAGTCAGGAACTCGGAGAAGCTCAAGATTTCCCAACCTCTTTTCTCCGAGTCCCCTATGATCGCGAGGCTCTTCCTTTGTGTCCTGGAGCCCGTCGTGGCGTGGCGCCGCAAATGATCTGCGGCGCACGGAGGTCAGCGCAGTGCAGTGCAGAGCAGCAGTGGAATGCAGTGGAGTCGAGTGCAGCCACCGGCTACTGAGGAAGGATCACCTGGCTGCAGTGTTTGATGGTACAGGCAGTCTCGATAAGAGAGAGAGAGGGAGGTCCGTTCGCTCAGCCGGGACTGCTTGGCCACGGTCTGCGCGGGCACCGTCGGCCAGGACTCCGGTCGGCGAATCCGAGTTCGTTCTGCGTGTTCACAACTCTCGAAGATCCTTTGGAGAGAGAGAGAGAGCTAGTGGAGCGAGGATCCCGACGCCCTGGTCGACATGGTCTGCCATGAATAGCGCCAATGCTCGTGGCCGCATGAGCGTAGTGTACTAACTAGCCTAGCCGAGTCGTGTGCTCGAGAATTTCCGTCCCTTAGGAGCATTCCCGCCCGCCCTTTGAGCTCTCGCATCCTTTGCGCTTCCGCATTCCATTTCGGCTCCGCACGGCATGCGCACGCATCTCTGCCTCGAGCAGAGCCTCGGCGGCGCAGCGCTCGCTCCCACCGAGCGGCTTGCGGTGGCGATTTTTTCACCTCTGCAGCGCTCGGCGGGCGTGGCGAGCGTCGCGCGCAAGAAGAACTCGAGGGCGGAGGCGCCGCGCCCTCGGCCGCGCTATGTGGAGAGAGGTCCGTCTCGGGTGCCGCGAGCGCATCACGGCATCATCCGAGTCGTCAGTCATGTTCATCATCGGGACGGATGGCTGGAGGCAGGGACATAGAGTATATGGATGCATGCATGGCATGAATGATCGAGCTCACGAGAGAGAAACAAGCGACCCAAACAAACCTCCGAGACCGCTCCCGGCGTTGCGTGCCGATCGATGGAGCATGATCGATCACTCGCATCGCGCTCGCCGGCACCAAGATTCGCCGCGGCAGGCGCCCTCTGCACTGCAGCGGAGCGGCGCAGCGCAGCGCAGTCTAGCGTCACAGTAGTCTCTGGCGCTGCTTGCTATGGTTGCTCGCGTGCTCGCTTGCTTGCTTGCTTGCTTGCCTTTGCGGCAGAGACTCGCGAGCGACTGGGACGCGCGCGAAGCGTCCCACCGGTGAGCCTCAAGCGCGGTCCGGGCAGAGGGGCCCGGGTTCTTTCTGCGCGGGAAGGGGAGCAGCTGCGGCTGTCTGTGAATTCTGCTGGCGGCGCTGCAGGAGTGCGAGGGCGCGGAGCCCGGGCGGGCGGGCGGGCGGAGAAAGCAAATCGGAAACGAGCGAAGGCGAAGCTCGACATCGAACAAGAAGGCAGGGCAAGGCAAGGCAAGGCAAACGAAGGCAAGGCAAGGCAAGGCAAGGCAAGAGAAGGCAAGATGGGTCACGCAGAGCAGAGCGAGAAGGTGCTGACGTCGGGCGCCGGCGTGCCGCTGCCCTCGGACCAGTACACCAAGTCGGCCGGCAAGTATGGCCCTCTGCTGATGGAGGATTTCGCGTACCTCGAGAAGAGCGCGCACTTCAACCGCGAGCGCATCCCGGAGCGTGTGGTGCACGCCGTCGGCGCTGGCGCGCACGGCACCTTCAAGGTCACCGATGACATCTCGCACCTCTCGTGCGCCAAGATCTTCGGCGAGGTCGGCAAGGAAACCCCCCTCTTTGCCCGCTTCTCCACGGTCGCCCGCAGTAAGGGCGGTGGCGACATCTACCGCGACGTGCGCGGCTTCGCGGTGAACTTTGACACCGAAGACGGCGTCTGGTCGATGGTGGGCAACATGACGCCCATCTTCTTCGTGCGCGACCCGATTCGCTTCATGGATTTCATCCACAGCCAAAAGGAGCACCCGGAAAAGTACTGGCGCCAGGATTCGATGTGGTGGGACTTCTGGAGCCACACCCCGGAGAGCGTGCACCAGGTCCTCCTGCTTATGAGCGACATGGGCGCCCCCATGGGCTGGCGCCACCACAACGGATACGGCTCGCACACGTTCAGCCTCATCAACGACAAGGGTGAGCACGTTTGGTGCAAGTTCCACTTCAAGACCGAGCAGGGCCGCAAGTTCTTCACGGAGGAGCAGTGGCAGCGTCTCGAGGGCGTCGAGCCCCGCTGGGCCACCAAGGATCTCTACCAGGCCATCGATGACGGCAACTTCCCCAAGTGGACCATGTACATCCAAACCATGACGGACGAGCAGGCCAAGAACTTCAAGTGGAACCCCTTTGACCTCACCAAGGTCTGGCCGCACAAGGACTTCCCCCTGCAAAAGGTCGGTGTCATGGAGCTCAACCGCAACCCGGACAACTACTACGCCGAGGTCGAGCAGTCCGCCTTTGCGCCGCACAACGTCGTGCCGGGGATTGGTCTTTCCCCGGACCCGATGCTCCAGGCCCGCGTGCACTCGTATGCGGACGCCCACCGCTACCGTCTTGGCGTGAACTACGAGCAGATCCCGGTCAACAAGCCCAAGAACTCCGAGGTCAACTCGCCGTACCGCGACGGCGCTATGCGTGTCGATGGCAACTACGGCTCTCGCATCAACTACGGCCGCACAAGCGAGGCCTACCCGCAGATCGACTCTAAGCGCCACCCCGAGCTTTCCTACAAGGTCGAGGGCGCTGTACAGCGCAGCGACTGGGGCGCCGAGGACGACATTTACGAGCAGCCCAAGATGTTCCTCGACGTCCTCAAGGACGACGAGGTCGAGCGTATGATTGGTAACATTTCGGGCTCTCTCGGCGCCTGCCCCAAGGAGACGCGCGAGCGCCAGCTCGGCATCTTCAAGAAGATTGACGAGAAGTTCGCCGAGCGCATTGAGAAGGCCATGGAGGGCTTTGAGGGTCCCAAGCTCGAGTTCACCCCTGGCAAGGAGTAAATCGAAAGAATACACATGTAAAATCATAACGTCAAGCTCTTTTCCCTCTTTCTTTCTTTGCAATACGACTACGTATGTGATCATATCATGAACGCTGTATCGATCTACTTTGACCTTCATTATCCAAGAATAGGCAGGGGGCGAATAACCAACCATGTAGTCTGCTTCCTGCGACCGGCCGAGGCCTAGCTTGGATTTCCATTGCTCAAATGTTTTTTCCAAACGTCGACCTTGCAAATCGAAAGAAAAGCCAGCTCAGCTTTAAAGTTTCCGCTGTCAAGCACGCGCAATCTTCTTTTGGTCCAAAAACGAAACATAAAGCAAATTCAGATCTGCGTTGGGTTTTTATATGATGATCAAATGGACCGAGGCAACAGGGTATAGGCAGGTGGGGTGCAGGCTCTATTGTCTCAAAGTCTGACGCATATCACAAACAGTTAGAGAGTGTTTCGTTTTCTCGAAAGGCACGAGCACGATGTGTCAGGTAGGAGCAGGGTGAGCGAACAAAAGGTTTTCAAAACTTGTCTCCTCCTTCTCTCGCTCTCGATCTCTCTCTTTTTTTCTTATGTTTTTCATCACTGCGTCTCTAAGCCATCTCCACAGAGATAATGCAGATGAGGAAGATGAAGTAGAGAAGAAGCATGGCCCTGGCGCCCATAAGAGTGAGTTTCCAGTCCTGCCAGACAATGATGATAATAAGCGAGATAATCATCATGATGATGACCGCAAGAGAAAAGGCGACTGCGCCAGTCTCGACAGGCAGAGGGGTCCCCGTGTAGAGGTTGCTGATCAGCCAGGGAATGGGCAGGCCCACGAGAATGTCAAAGATGTTGCTGCCAATGCTGCTCGAAACAGCCATGTCTCCATAACCGAGCTTGCTGACAAAAACAGACGACAAGAGATCCGGGCAACTCGTACCGGCCGCGAGAATCGTAAAGCCGAGCACGGTATCGGGCATGCCGATTGTGTCTCCAAAGGTCTCTGCGGCAAAAACCATGAGCCAGGTGTAGATTGCAATCCAGACGAGAGACATGAAGAAGCCATAGACGATTGCAAAGGGCCGCAAACGCGGGCTGACCGTATCCAGATTGTCAAAGTTGAAGTGCACCGTAAAGTTCGCAAACAGGACCGGGAGCACGAGAATGTAGAGTAGGTTGTTCACAACAACAATGTACCATGGGCGGTCGCCGTCAAAGTGCATCCAGCGGGTCGGCCGCATACGCGGCGCCACCACTTCGATGTCATCGTCTTCATCGCCCATCTCCTTGATCACCTCACTCTGGGCAAGTGCCATGTCTCCGCCATAAATACCACTCGCAATGTCCGTGCCAGCACCTTGAGACGACACGGCCGAGTCAACGCGAGACATGGCCTCACCGCCCGGGCGGTAGCCGCGGAAAGATCTCCTGCCCGAATCGCTGGGAAGATTTCGGGCTGAAGAAGACCACCGTAAATTGCGCGTGGTCGATGTGACAACCAAGCTCTTGCTGCTCCCTTGGTTGCTTGCGCTTCCGACAGAGTCGCCATCGCGGTCAGTCTCACTTGGAAGCTCGCGATGGCTCTCTTGAACCTGGGCAAGCTTGAGCTTGGGCGTATACGACGTCGTCTTGGGCTCGGCCTGTGAAGGCCGGTTCGTTTCGATGTCGGTGGCGGTAGAATCCGCGTCCGACTCACCATCAATGATTCCGCGTTGGGCCTTGGGCACGATAAAGGGCATGTGCTTCTCGATAAAGATCTTGATGGGCGTCTGGACAACCATGAGAAGGACATAGAAGATGTACATGACAAAGAGAATCACAGCCTCCCAGGTAAGAATGTAGCCTCCATCGGAAAAGTTGCAGGTGCCTGACACCAATCCGTCCGAGGAGCAAAAGTAGAACATGGCGAGAACGAAGAGACCAATAACATACGAGGTCGAGTCCCGGAGCAAGGGCCACCATGTGAGTGGCAAGGGCTCCCACGGCCAAGGAGCGTCCAGGGGCTTGCGCCCCTCGCGTCGATCGACAACCTCTTGACGAGGGCGGGCAAAGTACGCGCAAGCCGCAATGACAGCCAAAATGTTGAAGATGGCGCTACCCACAATAGTTCCGAAACCCGTGCCGGTAAGCTCAAAGACGGAGATAAGAGAAGTGAAAAACTCGGGGGCCGAGCCGCCGGCCGCCATTAAGGTGGCGCCAGCTACGTCCTCGTCAATGTTGGTTTCTTTGACAATGTAATCCATGATGCTCACAAAGTCCTCATCCACAACGATGGCCAAGGTCCAGAACATGTAAATCATGAGGGCAATGGTGAGCGGAATGTAACCGAGCGCGTCACTGCAGAGCGCCGTGCCCTTGGTTTGGAGCTTGCCGTCGCGAAAAGGGTTAAAGGTGGACACGCACTCATCGGCCAGTCTGCGCGCCGTCAAGTCATGATCGTCTCCGATAAGGTCCGTCTCGCCATTGAAGCCATGCACGGCCGCCACGAGCGCGAGGCCGACCAGGGCGCCGCTCACGACGACGGCAAGCTTGGCAAGCACCGTGGTCTTCCACGCATTTGCCTGCGCGCGACGAACGCGTTCGAGCCCGGCTTCGCCGTCGCGAATCGCCGGCGCTAGGAACCTGTAGCGCCGTGGCAGATGGACGACGGTCATCTTCTTATGTCGCTCGCTCCTCGCCGCACTGAGCTTGGGGGTTTGTTTGCTCCTGCGACTACTCAGTGACTGGTTTGGTTTGCGGTCGTTTGTATGCCCCCACGTGCCAAACACGCGTGTGTTGGCTCAACAGAGACTGGATCGATCGATCGAGCGAGCGATCGAGCGAGCTAGCGTCAGAGCAAGCGTTGCCAACTCCCACCTAACTAACACCTCTCGCTGCTGACAGTGACTCACGCCAATGTTTGTAGAATGTAGGTGGGATGGGCCAAGCGATCAATGCACGAATGAATGTATCACGGCTTGCTTGCGCGCTAGGCGGCGCGCTGGAAACCCAGGCCTCGTCTTCCTTCTTCGCGAATGGCCCAGCCGCGTTTTATGCCGTCCCGCGCCGTACGTACAGTCAACTGCAGGCGAGCAGAGAAACTCCGCCCCCGATCTCGCAGGCAGGCGAAAGCAAGAGCGTGACAATATCGCGAAAGAGGGACGGCCCGCGCTCGAACCAGCTGGCTCGTGTTGCGTGCGTGCGCTCCTGGCCGCCCGTGCCGCTGCTCCCTCCCTCCCTCGCTCCCTCGCTCCCTCGCTCGCTGGCTGGCTGGCCGCGGCAAAGGCAGGCAAGGCCAAGGCTTAAGGCTTAAAAAAGGCTAAGCCCAGGCGCGGCACGCGCGATCGCCGGGCGTACGCTACGCAACGGCGGCGCCGCTCCGGAGGTGCGGCGAGAGCCCGACGCGCGGCGCGAAGCTAGCGAGTGAGCAGGCTCAGCGCGGGCTCGGCGCCGGCGCTTGACTGGGCTGGCTTTGATGTCTGCCTGCCTGCCTGCCTGCCTGCCTGCCTGCCTGTCGCTCTCTGTCTGTATGTCTCTCTGTTTGTCTGTTTGTCTGTCTGTCTCTCTGTCTGTCTGTCTGCCTGGCTGCTTCACTATACAACACCGCAAATAAAAAAGAAAACAGGCAGGTAGTAGGCCCTAGATAGAAACTATCGACGGCCGACCGAAAAAGGCGCTCGCTGGAGACGGGGAATCCCGGCCGCGCGCGCCGCGGCGTCGTAGGCCGCCGGGCCGTCCCGCCGGCCGGGTCTCCAACGCTCGCTGGCCGCGGCGCGGCGCCGGGGGCGGGATCGGGAGCGAGGGAGCGAGGGAGGGAGCGAGGGAGCGAGGGAGGCCTGCGCGAGCGGTGGCGGGAGACTTGCGCTTGCTCCGACGGCACGTGCAGACCGAGGGCCGCGCGGCGCGTGCACGCAGATACTAGTACTATTATACGTCTACTGCAAAGAAGGATAGAAAGGGGGTGTGCGCGTGCGTGTGTGTGGTGGGTGTGTGGAAGTGGAGCGATAAAAAAAGTGGGATTTGGAAATAGAGTAAAGGAGGGCTGTAAGAATGATGCAGAAGGAAAGAAGTTGGCGCATGGCGACTGGCCGTGGCGTGACTGGAGCTGCGCTGAGCTGAGCTGAGCTGAGCTGGGATGGGCTGAGGCCGCGCGATTGGCTGGCCGCCGCGACCACCAGCCAGGGTAGCCTCGCGCTGGCCGTGAGGGCCAGCGCGGCCAGTGACCGGATTGTTGATCATCAATCCCAGTCTCCAGTTCGAGGTGCACACGCAAACACACCGCCTGGGCTACACTGGCAGAAAAGACCCAGCGCGGGCCCTTTCCAGCGGACATGTAAAGCGCACAAGCAGGGGCCGAGCCAGCGTGTAGGGGCACACGCGGAGTTTGTGCATTGACGGTATATACTTAAGTATCTGAGGGAATTCGTCATCTTCTTCGGGCCGTTCCTCTTCACAATCAAGCAAGACCTCATCGCCCGTCGTTTGCTTCTGCCTGCAGTGGCAGCAGCAGCGGCGGTGCAGCTCACACCTCGCAAATCCTCGTGGACGCCGGTGCGCTGCCAAGCTGCGCAAACCGCGCAAAGCGTTCCCCGGCCGTCTCAACCGTCGCGGCCGACCCGTGCTGGTGGCTGGCTCTGCCAGTGATGACTCTGATTCGCGATCAGGCTCTACAGATTCGCTGCCTAATTTGGCATACTAACAGAAAGCCCAGATGCTGGCATGCATGCATGCATGCATGCATGCCTGGGCGAAAACTTACGCGGGCAGAAACTGCAACCAAGCAGCACTAGCACCTGCAGCGGGCAGGTCCTTTTGGCTGCGTGGTGCAGCCACGATGACGGACACGAACTCCACGAGTTCTCGTTCGCCGCGCTGTGCATCCCAACTTGAAAGTGCAATCCTGGCGGGGACCCCAAGCAACATCCTGACGGGGACCCCTCGAGTTGATGATGCAGCCTGAACTTGACTGACGGGAAGTCTGACGTAGTAATCTGACCCAAATATGTGATGGCCAATTGGGTCTATTTATGCAAAAACGTCCACAGAGGGATCGTTTAGTTTATTTAGCTGCGCACTGCAGTGCGACCGCCCACTGCCCCCGCCCGGGCGTGGCGTCGTCCGGGCCTCGCGAAGCGGGACTGCGTCGCAACGAACCGCTTGTCTGCTTGTTTGTTTCGTTGATTGGTTGGTTGGTTGGATTGTCCAAAAATTGTCGTCATTCGTTGCTCGAAAAGGACTGCTCAAATAATGCAACGCGAGGCTGCCGCGCCAGACGCGCTCGCAGAGGCGTACCTGCGCGACGGCGGGTGGCTCAACGTCCTGGAGCACACCCAGGATGGTCTCGAAAAATGGACGCGCTGCTACGGCGTCATCAACGTCGGCACGCAGGTTTTCGAGGTCTCAGAGGCACCTCTGGCGGACGCAGAACGCCTCTTTGCCGGACCCGTGCGCGCAGTGCGCTACGAATCCGGCAGCAAAACCTTTGAAGTTACCTTCGCCCCGCACGACCAGGTTGCCGAATTCCGATGCACGCGCAACGCGATCGCCCACGCGCACACACACGGCGGTGGCAAAGGGGTTTTTCACGATGATGTCGTTGCCGCGGCCAGTTGGGCCATGTCTTTGCGAGCGCTCATCGACGAATCAAAAATCCCACCGTCGAAGCTTCTTCCCGTGCTCCGCGCCACAACCTCCACAACCCTCGATCACGCTCCGCGCTTGCACGAAAACGGCACCAGCATAAACATGCTTTCCCAGACCGGAAAAAACAAACATTTCCCTCCTGACGAACACGAGGCCCACGATGCATTCCCGTGGCCTCCTCGGCCACGAACGCTACCGTGGTGCGGCTACATGCTCGTTCTAGCAGAGCCCGTCTCGCAAAAGTGGCGCGAAACATTCATGATACTAGGTCCCGATGCCATTGCTGAACTTTCGGCTCCGGCGCGCGGCGCCGTGCTTTTTCTCTGGAAAAATGATCCCGAAGCGCCCACACATGTACGCCTTGCACGGCCACGCGCAAATGGACCGCTAGAGGTGCATCTCGTGAGCTGCGAACCGGCCTTTCTTTCCACAGATGATCCGACTCCGGCCGCGGATGAGGTCTGCCTCCGCATGATCTCCCAAACCGATGAACTGACCTTTGCATGGGCGCACGCTCTCCGCACCTGGCTTACCGCCCAAGAAACATCCTCTTGCATCTCCGCGCCCATCCGTTGGACCATAGCCTCGAGTGTGGCACGCCATTGCGCATCACAGGTCCTTTTGCACGGAGTCAGGGGCGACGAAGCAGCGCAAAATGCCGCGAGCGCCCTAGCGTGCACGATCGACGGCCCACATCTTGTGCACGTGTCTCGTGAGCCTTACAAGTTTCGCTTGCGTAGTCTGCTCCAAGATCGTCTTCCGACGGATGCCGCCACGCTTCTCCGAGGCCTCACGGCACGGATCGAGCGCGTTGGCGCCCCCAAAGCGCGCATGCGTCTCGATTGTCTAGGCCTCGACCTTGCCGAGGCCGCCGCGATCGTGCATGACAAAGCAATGGACTTTCACGTTAAACCGTTCTTCCGCCAGGCCGCGCAATATCGTCTTCACGTGCACTATCGTGGCCACGCAGTCTATGGCTCGCCTCTCAGGGTCAAGGCTGACCCTGGACCGCCCAGTCCATCACACTGTACCATAGGCGACCTTCGTGTGAAACGCGTCGACGACAAGAAACTATGCGTGGTCCAATTTACTGTTTCGCGTCGGGATGCTCTTCTCAATCTTCTTACGAATGCGAACGCGCCTTTTGAACATGTTTTTGAGGTTCAGATGGCTCCTGAGAGCCCGGGAAAGGTTGTTGACGTACGACATGCAGAAATGGCCCAATGTACGGCACACCTCGCGGTGCCCAGTGATGCGCAAGAAGTAAAGGTTGAGGTCACCCTTGCCGGGCATCCCGTGCGGGACTCTCCTTTCCTGATTCGACTTCAATCTCGCCAAGACCGAGACGCATCTGCAATGAGAGAGGATTCGCAGACCTTTACGAAGGGCCCCAGTGAGGCATCTTTTTATCGTGATCTGCTGCAAACACTTTCTCTGACTTCACCGACCCGTGGACCCGCCCCTTCGAACTCGCGTGAGGAGCCTACGACGCGACAAGCACCTCTTGGAGCCATGCCTAGCACGAGCAATCTTGTTGCCCTTGAAAAAGCCTACGCCCAGCTCACAGCCACGCTTGCGCCTCTCGCGCAAGTCGCACGCATTGAACGACTCGACGCAGCCCCTTCCGCCCAATGGAAACGTCTGCTCAACCGTGAACCTTACCTTCCTATCCTCCAAGAAACCCCAGTTGGTCAAGTACTCGAACATTTGCGCGAATTAAGCATTGCGTTCTCCAAAAGCATGCTTCCGAATCGCCATGTCCTTGTGCAACAAATCGATGCCCTCGTGCAGGCCCTTGGGGCTTTAATTCAGCCTCATCGCAACAATTTCTCTTCGTCAACGTTCCTCTCAGCTCACCACTAGCCGTAGGCCTAGATCCTAAGTTAGGTGAAAGATACCATGTGCTAGGGAAAGCTTGCATCTCAGACGGGTCGGTTTACAAAAGTTGCCAACGCAAACTCTTTCTCTGTCTCTCTCTCTCACACATATTTTGGGACGCTTTTCTTTCCATTTTTGAGGAAAGGAAAGGCCAATAAACGTCTCCCTTGCGAGATGCATTTCGACCTCAAGACCGATGCTGTGAAAAATCTGCCGCTCGCCAAGAAAATAAAATAAAAAGATTTAAAATGATGAGCTCGCTCGGTGCGCTTTGCATTCTTTCGCCAAGACTAGCCGAAAACGCGAGCTGTTGCTTTTCAATGTGAATCAACAGCAAGGCCGGCCCATCCTCGAAGGCCTACGAACAAACAGGAAAAAAAAAACAAAATAAACAAAAACAATGAACGAAAGAAGAAAAAAATCAAACCGCGAGGACCAACGTTGCGGGCCACATCCGCTTGCGCAGTGGCCCGGCGCGGAGGCAAGCAGCGCGACGGCGCGTAGCGCTGGCCACAAAAGGCTTTGCTCGTGCGCTGGGCCCTACTATCTTCTTGTCCAAGGACGTGCGCTGGCGCAGCTTGAGAGATAGGAGGCATCGATCGGTTGCTCGTGCCAGCTCCTGGGCATCCAACCTTGCTTTGCCCGTGTCCAGCCGGGAGACTGCAAGTGGATCACGGAGTGGCCTAGGGCTGCAAGTACCGCTGCTGCAGCGGCCTCTGCCGCTACTGCCGTGACAGTGATCCTCGTTTCCTTCAAGCACAGGCTCGGATTAGCGCAAAAAAGATGCAAGACCAACAACCACCACAACAGCCCCAGCAGCAAAATGCTCAACAAACGCGACCTGCCGCATCCCAGCAGCAGCAGCAGCAGCAGCAGCAGCAGCAGCAACAACAACAACAACAACAGCAACAACAGCAACAACAACAACAGATGCGGCGTCTGGCGCAGCAAAGTTTACAACAGCGTGCGGCCTTGTCCGGAGGAATTCAGGGAGCGGCGCAAGCCGCCTTCATTGCTCTGCAAGCGCTCGCCAGACGCCTCGAGATAGTCCAAGCTACCCCAGAGTTACTGAAAGACTGTGCTGCTGCTCTTAGGGAGATTCGCGAGCGGACCACGGATGTGGCGCACCTGGGTATCTACCCGAGCTTCTTGAAACTCATGATACCTCGCGTAGAGCGCCTTCTCCAAAAAGTCCCGGCGCAACTCGGAAACGGGCCAAAGCAGGAAGTTCGCAACTACTCATTGCAAATCCTCTACAGGTTGCATCATAACGAAACACTTCGCCCCGCCGTGCAGGGCATTCTCAGCACCACCGTTGGCGTGCTCGAGGTAGACAACGAAGAGAATGCGCTAGTCAGCCTCAATATTATTGCCGATCTTATCAAAGTCTATCAACCGAGTATAGACGAGGCGACTCTTCAGGCACTTTGCAGATTCGTCGGCAAGCTCTATAGTCAGCTGGAGGTGTCCATCGCAAAGTACCTCTCGGGCAGCGGATCTGCGGATGGCTCGCACCCATCGGCCTCTCTTGCCGTTCAACGTCCGGCATCCGAGTCCTTCAAAGTGGTCGGCGAGGTTCCTGTCAATCTCATCTTTTTTATACGCCTGCATGGTCGCGAGATCGATGCTTTCATGGGCAAACTCATGCCACTCATGGTGCGATCCATCTCCTTTCGCCCACGCTTCCCTAGCAGCAACGACACGGCAGCCTGCGAGCTGTATCGCCAGCTCATCGTGGGACAGGTGAAAACGCTTTCCTTTTTGACGTACCTTATCCGCTCGTCGTCTTATCAAGAGCGTCTACGCGACTTTCAGACCGAAATCAGTCAGAGTGTTGTTGGCCTTTTGCGTGCCTGCCCTCCCCAGGCTGTATCCACCCGCAAGGAGCTTTTGAACGCCACGCGTCACATTTTGGCCACCAGCTTTCGCGCGGGCTTTGTCGGGCTTGTCGACCATTTTCTCGACGAGTCCGTCTTGCTCGGTGGGCCCTATTGGATACCGCCCAACAGTATCAACAGCGCCCAGCCCCTCGGCGCGCACCCACTCGTTGCCGCGCGAGAACAGCCGCTCATGCCGCTGGCCTACTCCACGCTCGCGGATCTTGTACACCATGTCCGCACGCGGCTCAGCATGAGGCAACTTTCCAAGGTAATTTACATTTTCTCGCGGAATATTCATGACGCAAGTATGCCGCTCAGTATCCAGAGCACCTCGGTCCGACTTTTGCTCAATCTCGTTGATAGTATCTTTCACAACAAGGAGCCAGAGCGAAATGAAAGCCGTCCTCTGCTTGTGCACATTCTACATACTATCGTGCAAAAGTTCGGTTCGTTGCGCCATTATATTCCCGAGGTTGTACAAGCTGAGAAGCAACGTCAGGAGGCTCGGCAACGCAGCACATTTAATTCGCAGCACTCCAAACCAGTGGACTCGTACTACTATTATCGGCTGCGAAAGGCGCAGGCACCGGCCGCAAACTCCTCCTCGTCCTCGTCCTCGTCCTCGTCCTCGTCCTCCTCCTCGTCGTCCTCCTCATCATCATCATCTTCATCATCATCAGTAGCAGCCTCTTCCTCCGCGGTGGAGTCTGGCTCGGGGGCTGGGTCTGGACCAGCGACAGGTGAAGGGTCAGCTGCAAAGGCTCAGTCTTCTTCGCCTAACCCTGGCGGAAACGCTTCGGCCCCCGGGCCGGCATCCGTCGACAGCTCGAATGCTTCTCCAGATTACGACATCGACGTCATCCGTGTAGGTGAAGATGGCCTCGCTGACGCGGCACCTTCGTCTAGCAGCGCGCCACAGGGCAATCCACGATTTTTGGATATCGAGGACGATGAATCAGAGGTCCATGAAGCGGATTCAGTCAAGGAAATCAAGTCACTCATCAGCACCATGATGCTCGGCCTCAAGACTGTTCTTTGGTGCGTATGCAATTACGGTCCCAAGAAGCTTGACCGGGATATCAAAGCTGGGGCCCCTGTCAGCTCGTCTGCTTCTCACCCCTCCTACCTGAGCGGACTTCTCGACCCAGCTGAAATGGAAATGGTAGCAAACCTTCTCCAGTGGGGATTCCAATGCATTCCCGTCTATCGCCATGGACTTCTTGACGAAGAGAAATATGAGGAGACCCCTCCGAAAGAACCACTTACTAAAACAGAGGAGCTCAAGGAGGTCTCTAGCGCTACAGCAGGCGAACTTGACGTGATCAACCTGTTCGCCGAGGTCTTCACAGTACTGGACTCACACGACTTTGCAGACCTCTTTCGCTCGCGTATGCCTCTTCTTGTGGCCAATATCGTACGGCACCCAACGCTCATCGCCTTTCCTAAGCGCTTGCTGAGGAAAAACTCCATCTCGCACTCGTTCATGTGGTTGCTCTTGGAATTTGTCATTGACCATTTCACGCTCATGGCAGGCAATGTCATGCCGTCCAAAAAGCAACTCGTCTGTGGGCCGGACCTTTCCAATATTGCTACCACTCTCATCTCCCCGCTCATGTACAAGGGGGTGCCAAAGGCCGGCAACAAGGCTGCCGCATCGCGAGTTGGGCTCGGGCTCCCAAGTCCTAGTTTTGTCCTCCCTCTCGCCGGCAACACGCCGCGTCACCCCGGAACACCGGCCACGACGGCATCTTCTGCCGCTATGAGCCCACACTTTGCCACGGGGGCACCCTCACCGGTGCCCGTTGTCGCTCCTCAAGCTCCGGGGGCATCGCCTACAAATTCACAAGATCCAGCGTCCTCGTCTTGGGCAACCACAGGCTCTCCTATGGCGAGTGCAGCACCTTCGCCGTCTCCCTTAACTCCGGGGCGCAAGCGCAGAGCGTCTGGTATTTCTCCCGAACCTGAAAATGACGGCCCCACGGGCGATGGGGACTCAAATACTCCGCCACATGGTGGACTCGCAACGGGGCGTTCTCGTGGCGAACGCGATGTGTATGCAGATTTTGTGCTTGATGAGGGCGTGCAACACGAGGCAAATCTGCCATCGGTGATTGCGCAGCTCGTAGAGATTCTCTTTACTTGCATCGAGAACTACACGGATGAGCCCGTTGCTGGGGCGCCGCCTGCGTCGCTAAATGGAAGTGGTGCACGAGGCAACGCCGCAGGCACTTCGGGTGCCGACGGGTCCTCCAACAGCCCCTCGCGCCTCGGAGGTCTTGCTCCGGGCTGGATCATTGCTGGCAACATGCAGGCGCGCATCGAAAAGCTTATGACGCTCTGCTTCGTTCTCGCGCCACACATGACAAGTGCGCCTCTCTCGCCACTTCGCGCGACCGTTCGCGCCCCTCACATCGCGCGTTACCTGCAATGGGCAAACAAAGACAAGGCAGCAATCGGCCTTGTTAACCAGATTTTGCAGGGCAACAAGTTTCCGATTTGCGCCAATAGTCAAGGGCGTGACTGCTACCTCATGACACTTCGATCGCTAATGCGCGTTATTGCGCGGAGGCCCGTTCTGCAGGAGCTGGTCAAGTCCAAAGTTCAACACATGCTTGTGCCAGCCTTGCGAGCGCTTTCGCAGCTGCTTGTTCAAGCGCGCGGTGAAAGCAAGTGCTCACGAGATGCTCGGGCAGATCTTGTGGCCGAGGTGGTCCTTCTCTTCGCGGTCCGGATCCCGCGGCCGGAGTTGGCTTCCCACATACCTATACTGCAAAGTGCTTTTGAAACAGCGCTCGCGGCAAATGAGCACCGCAATACTGACCTTGTGCGTCTCGCTCTTCGTATTCTCGAAACATGGGTTGATGCGCTTGGGCCTGAGGAATTTGATGGACTCTTTTTGAGCAAGGGCGAAGCGGGTGGCGAGGGGTCGCCCACCTTTGCTCACGCCATTGCCAGACTACTGCAACCGTCCCCCCAACCTTGCGGCACAGGTGCTCTTCGAGTGTTGGGCAAAATCGGCAAACGCGCTCGCCTCGCACTTCTCAATGTGGTACCAGAAACCCCGCTGCGTTCTCGCACAAGTCTTGAGCGCGCCCTCGTTGTCGAGATGCACTGGGCAGTCGCGCAACAAGGCCAGAGCCGTGGCAGCGGCAGCGGGGGCGCCAAGTTGCAGTTCTGCCTCGATCAGGTAGCCCGCAGCGCAAGTGCCTTCTTGCACGAAACGCATCAACCCGAGCTTGGCGTCAAGTGGATCACTGCTCTCGCGGGGGGCGTAGACGGTGACAGCCAGTTGTCGTTGGGCGGCGGCGCGGTTTCCCCCAAGCGACAGCGGCCAGGCGGTCTTTTGTCCTCAGCAATGGCCGCTCTTGCGGGTAGCGGGGCAAGATCCCCGCTGCACCAGGCACCTACAATGCCTAGCTTAGCCGGTAATACCGTCGACGCAATTTGGACCGGAGCATCGGGAACAAGTTCCGCGCACACGCCAGTGCAGCGAGCACTGTACACGCCAGTTTCTGCACTTGCACCCAAGCAAAGAACGAGCCAAGGTCTCTTGGCCATTCTAGAGGACGCTGAATATTACAAGCAAAAGGCTGTTCAGCTTCTCTTTGCATGCGTGGCGCATATGCTTGACACCAGTGACCTCGCCGACCTCCCACTTTCCCAAACGCCGCCTCAAGGCCTCAACACCATGCGCGCTTTTATTGAGGAAAAAATTGACAAGGTGCCTTTTTACCAAACGCCGTCTCTTGCAGCGTCGGAAGGTGTTGACGCTCTCAAGCTGGCGCAGAGGGAACTCCTCGTGGACGCTTTGTTTGGCCTTGCAGAAGCGAGCTGTGATCATCAGATGCGCAATTCAACGTGGCCACTTTTGCAGGGAATTCTTGAGTTCATTGTCGTTGCCGCCATGGCTTCAGCAGTGCGCACGCGCCCTTCCGGCTTTGAGTCGAGCAGTGCAAGTTCTATGGGCAGTACGCGTGCAGGAAGTAGCGAGACGTCTCCAGTTGTGGTCATGGATTCGGGGGCCACGTTTGCTGGCATCGCCCCACCTGGAGCTGCGAATCCGCACATGGGCCGTCGTCGTGCTGCAAGCATCTCGAGCGAAGGCGGCGGGGAAGGGTCCGAGCATGCCGAGCGTATCTCTGCCGCCGCCGTTGTTGGTGCCGGCGTGGATGCAACCGTTGGCAACGAAGTTATCGTGCGCATGATCACGACTGCGTGTCCTGCGCACACACGTCTAGCTCTGCTCATGATTGACCGCCTTGCGAGAACAATTGCGCTCGCTCTCGATATTCCCTCGCTGGATCACGGAGATGGCCCCGCTGGCACAGCCGCGGAGCCAATCTTGCGCGATCTTGTTGAAAGACTCGGAGCCGCAGCTTGCGAAACGCGCTGGGAAATGCGGCTAGGAGCTTGCATTGGGCTGCGGCACCTCGTTTCGATCGCTGGATCGAAATGGATTATTTCTCAGCAAGCCACGATACTTGACATTTTCGTCTTTGCGCTTGAGACCCATCAGGAGCCTTTTGGTATTGACGTCTTTTTCCATGCATCGACCGGTGTGCAGGAGGTTCTTATTGCGTGTCATCTTGCTTCGCAAGACGTTCCTTCGGCAGCTGCGTCTACAAACGCAAAGGATCCCATGGAAGTAGAGGCGACTCCCACCGCCACATCGAGCTCAACAGACTCAACACCTGCATCAGCAGCTGCAGCGACGCCCACCGAAGATGGTGAAGATTCAACAATCCAAAACAATGCCCCATCAGAAAAGGAACTCACGCGAAGGCAAGCGACCTCTGCCAAGGCACTCCTTCAGCTCATGAAGAGCCACTACCAGCCAAGTCGACAAGCGGGCAAGCGAAATTTTACTCTCCTGTCCCGATTGTGCCAGCGTTCCATCGGAGAGCTCATTGCGCTGGACCGACGCGGCCTGGTCTCACTGCGGCACACGTTGCTTTCGCATACTGTGCGCAAGCGCACGAGCGGGATGCAGGTCGTCATCCTCGACGTACTAGCCTTCTTGCTCGACCAGGATCCGTGCCCGATTGACTTGAGCGACGAGAACATCAAAACGCGGATCATTCAGACCATGGCGGACGCCATTGTCCTCGTAGATATGGCAGCTCGTCCGAGCAGCGAGCGCAGCTACGTCGTCTGTCTAGAGTACAACTCGCGTCTTCACAACGTCAAGGCGGCGCCGACCTCCTTTGCTTCAAGTGAACACACCCCTGGCTGCTTGCACGCCGGTCAATATTCCTTTCCAGACGTGCCGCGCAGCGTGGCTTTGCGCGTCGTGGCCGTGGATTTGATGCGGGCCTGCCTTGCACGCGGCGGCGTCGATCTCGTTCGGAAAATGAACGCCAACGACACGTCTCGCCCGGTTCGTGATCGGGCTGTCAAGCTGGTCATCACATCCGCTCTGAGCTCTTGGCCTTGCGTGAGTCGATCTGCGCAAAACGGTCTGCACGTCATTGAGAAGCTCTCGCACGAGCGACTGAGCTCTGATGCCCAAGATGTGGCCAAAGCGGTGCCCGCGCAGGTGGTCTCAGATCTGCTCAAGGTTGTTACACGATCAATTCGCAGCACGGAATCAGAATTCCTGCAGACGAATGCTGCTGTCGACCTTGAGCTTTCTCCGCCCATGCTGCAGGGCACTCTCGCCATCGTCGAGACCTTCAAATCACAGGCCACCATCTCCACCGTCGCTTCTAATTTGGTCGCACAGCTTCGCACCATCCTCATGCAGCCACCGCCTGTGGAAACGCTCTCTTCGGAAGGCGAGCTTCGCACGGACCGAAAGCTCATGGGACTTGACCTGGCGAGCGAAATTCTGCGCGTCCTTTCGCATTTCCCGGAGCGAAACATCATGGACAACTTGAAAATGATCGTGACCCACGTGGTCCGTCTCGAGACGGCAGCGCAGCGATTGACGGTGGAACGCATGTTTTCAAGCACGCCGGCCTCGTCGCCCAACACCACCCCGTTCTTCCGCATCCCGGGCCACCTCTCCTCGCCGATAAAGGAGCCTCTACAGCTCATCTGCCATCGGTTTCCTGCCCGGGTGATCACCTATCTGCTTGCGGAGATGGTTCACAACAAAGACCTCGTGAGGCTCTGCAAGCAGCTTTTGACGATGCCGCAAGCGGGCAAACTCCGCGCAGAGTTGCTGCGGCCCGAGCACACGAATCGCCTCATCACCACGATGCTCTCGCTCGGCAGTGGCACGGACAAGTCTACGAGTCGACAGGATTATACCGCGCTTGCATTTCACGCCGTGGACATTATTCACATTGTGATGCGATACATTCCACAGTGGCTTTCCGTGCGTTTGAACCTGTACGAGACCTTGTTGTCCGTATGGCGCGATCGGCGACTGTTGAGCCACCTCCGGCAGGAAGAGCGCCTTTCTTGGCGCCAGCGGGAATTTTACAGCAACATGAGCAGTATCTTCATGGCGCACTTCCGCCATGCAACAAAGGCAATCGGGCGCGACCTGCAGCGCCGCGATGTTTCGGCATCGAGTGGGGCGAGTCCGCAAAGTACTCACCAAAATGAGCACTTGCTCGTGACTGCGGCAGCCATTCCATTCGAGATGCTCACCTTGGCTTCCGTGCGCTCCACGGGCGATAGCGCCGTTCTTCTTCGATTCTACCGCAATGAAGTCGCGCAAAACCCGGTCATGGATATCCGGGTCGCCGTGGTCAAACACTATGTGCAGCTGGTTCACCAGGACCGCGAAATGGGCTCGCACATCAAGGAGGCTGCACTTCGACTCATTGTGATTCCCACTCTTGCACATTCGCGCGAGAATGGACCTTTCCACACGAGTCGCATTGATTTGGGCGAAGGTCGCCTCTTGGGCGAGGAACTCGTGCGGGAAAACTTTGCAAGTGTCCCTGGAGGTTCGCGGACGCCGACTGTACCCGCTACCACGGCCTCTTCTTCGTCTTCCAAAAATGGCAGTTCCTCGTCAAATACGGGCGCAGGCTTTGAGTCGGGGCCTTCTAGCAAGACAGCGGGTGGCGCCCAAGGAAGTGTTGACTCGCAAACGCATGTAGCGACATCGGTTCCTGGCGGCGCGACTTCGCCCTCGCAAAACACGGCGCAAGGAGGTGGAGGAGGCAGACCTACGGGTGTGGATACGGAACCTTCGTCGATGGGCCGCGGAAACGCTCTTTCTCCACAACTTTTGCAAAAGATTCGCACGCCGCCGCATTCGCTCTTCGAGCCAACGCCGTCAAGTCGAAACGCGTTGCAGGTTCAGTTGCTCAAGCTTGCGACTCTGCTCATTGCCAATTACAGCGAGGAGCTTGATCCGCTACGCAAGATCCTGCTCAAGTTTGCGTGGAACCACCTCAAGAACGAAGACACTGCGAGCAAAGAGTGGGCATATGTGAATATTTGCACGTTCATCAACGTGTACAAGACTCCATCAGACATTATCCTGCAGGTCTACGTCGCCTTGTTACGCGAGCACTCGGGCGAGTCCCGTGATCTGGTTCAGAAATCGCTCGATCTTTTGGTGCCTGCGCTCGCCAAGCAATTGAAAGTGCAAAAGTACACGCGGGCAATTCAATGGACGAAGAAGCTTGTCTCTGACGAAAGTCACAAACTTGTGCAGCTCACGCACATTTGGCAGCTCGTGGCCAGTCACCAAGAGCTCTTTTATCAGCATCGACATCAGTTTTTGCCTGCGATTGTGGCCTCGCTTGTCAAGCTCTTTATGGTGTCGCCAAACATGCCGAACCGTGCGCTTGCTGTCGACCTCGCGGAGCTTTTCCTGCGCTGGGAATTGACGCGAGATACGGAGGAAGAAGTGTGGGAGGAATCGAACCGTCAAAGCAACCAGACGAAAAAGTCCACGAAATCCAGCACCAATAGCCCGGTGTCGCCAGCGGGACCATCGTCAGTGAGCAACCATCCTTCCCCTGCGCCTCCCGAAGACCTTTCAGCGCGATTGTCTGCAGCGAGAGACTCTGCTCGAGGATTTAGGTCGACGCCACCACTCGTGACTGCGGTTTTAACCTTTTTAGTTCGAGCAAGTACACTGCTTGCAGACGCCAAGGAGTCTGACGCTGCGGCACTTCGGCGCAGATGTCTCCATCTCATCAAGCAGAACCTCGACTTTGCTGCGCGCTTGCAGGCGACGGCGAACAAGAAAGCAATAGGGGCCGCAGGCAAGCCGACTCCGTCTGGTGGCGGTGATGCGAACAAGTCACCGTCCCAAGTAAACGCTCAAGCTCCGGCAACGCCCCGGCGTCAGTGGGTCAAGTTCGCCTTTCTCGCAAAGCAAATCGAGCAAGTGGTGAAAAAACAAAAAGAGCGTGGTGACCAGGCGGAATCTGCGGTCAAAGCTGCTGCAAAGTCAGCTGCTGCGAATTCTGCCGCAGGTGCAAGCGCAGCGGCAAAGGCCGCGCAAGTGGAGGCAGGCAAGGATCCCAATTTGACCGAGGAGAAGCCAGGTACACTCTACTGTATTCTTGAAATCCTGGACATGGTCATTGTGGCCGATGCAGAAGCCATTGCAGAGCCATTTGTCCGCGAGAATGCGCGTTACCTTCAAGTCATCATACCTGCTATCTTCGGGTGCGCAGAGCGAGGCGCGCGCGATAAATTCCTTGCCTTCATTTCGCATTTGCGACAGGTCATGCCTATTCCCGCCGGCGGCGCTGCGGCTTCCGACGCCGCCTTGTCGTCTGCAAAGGCTTCCTCGGTGTCTCCTTCATCGGCCCGCGCCTCGCACACCAGCCCGGAGTCTACCTCTATCAAGAACAACTTGCCTGCGGCCACAAGTGTTGCAGGCTCATCATCATCAGTATCATCAGCATCCTCGGGGATGTCCAAGTCCCCTGGGACGAGTTTCTCTCGAGGCGAAAGCGATGGTGGATTTTACGCACACCTTTTCCATGCGATCGAGGAGAGACTTCTTTTAGCTGCGGACGATGGTAAGAAGGCAATGCAGGAAGCGTTACATAGTCATCAACAAGCGCTGCTCTTGCAGCAGCAAAAACAAGCGGCCCTGAATCGTCAGGCCAGCGCTTCATCGGACGGCTCGGAGTCGAAGGCGGGGCAGGGCAACGCTGGCTCGAAAAAGACGACCAAAGGGAAAAAATTCAACATTCCGTCAAAGGCAGCGCATCAAAAAGCGGCGCGTGCAGAAGCTCTTCGCAAAGCCAAGGAAGTCGGAGCCGGTCCAAAGGGTACCTTGCAGACGCTGCAACTGCTCCAAGTGCTGTGCAGCCGCGACCCACCCACCATTCTCATGCAGCGCGAAGGGGTCTTGGATGTCCGGCTTGATGTCGACGCGTACAATAGCAAAGCAGTCGATCGCTTCATGGATTCCCTGATGAAGCTCATGAACAAGGTCATTAAAGATCTCGTTGGGGCCGCGACGAATCGTGCCAAGGTTGCCGCTCGAACAGCAGCTTCGCTCGGGGGCTCCCCGACGCTATTCGTCTCGACACCTCTCTCGGCATCAAATGAGACGATTCGAGAGTTCTCGTCGCGCGCTATGTGCATCCTTCTTGAAGTGCTTGGATCGAGAGTTTTGTGCCACGAGACCCATCGTCGTCAATATCTGTTGAACGTGCAAACGCTTCTCGATAAGCTCGACATTCATGATGACCTCGTGCTCTGCGCAATTGTAAAACAGTGCATCAATTGGATTGCGATTGCACCCTTTCCGTCGCCTGGGAAGCGCAAGGCGAACTCAGACACCTCTTCCTCGGCCAAGTCCAACAAGGCCGCGTCGAGTGCTGGCACGACAACGAAGCGCGCATCCGACTCGGCGGCACCTAAGGCGTCGCCGGGCGCTCCCTCGATGGTTCCCAGCAAGGAACACGCATACGTCGATGCCACGAGTGCAAACCAAGATGCGGAATCTGCAAGTAAAGCGAAGTCGAAACCCGAGGCGGCTACAGCCCACTTGTCGAACAAGCTCTCAAGCAAGGAACGACAGCAGCTTCTTGTGAAGCTGGAGCAGCTCGAGCGCTTGGACGGTTTGCCCCAAGCTCGTCAACTCATGCGACTTTACCGGGATTTGCTCCTTCGCGTGGTGGATCCGCACGCGCGAGACGAACGCTTCAAAATTGGGTGGGTCCAGCAGCTCTGGCCTCGCGTTGTGGCCGGACTCATGTCCCACGATGTCCAGCAGCGCCGACAGCATTTTCAGCTTTTTGCTTCGCAACAGTTTAAAAGCAAGAGTCCGTACGCCAAACTGCAGGCAATCGTTCGCCAGGACTGGTCCCACATGGCGGAGAACAACTGGATCCCGGCGGCGTTACAGATTCTCATGTCTGCTTTGCACCCGTCTTCCTTTGTTGATGGCGGCTCCACGTGCCAACTTCGGATCGCGCGGTACTCTTCTCCTGGCGCAGAGGCAAGCCCAGCGAAGGGACGGCAGCTTCCTTTGCTGGACTCGATGCGGCGCACACTCTCGGCGTTGCGACGTTTGAAGACGAGTAGCGCAATTGTTGAGCCTCTGCAAGAGCTTGGTTACGGAGATCGGTCCGTGCAAACAGCTAGAGCGACGTGGCTCGAAGTGTTTCCCCAAGCTTGGCGAGCGCTCGAAGAGCAGCAAAAGATGGTCATGACCGAAGGGCTGCAAATTCTGCTGTCGCGAGGATATCACCTGCCCCACAACGTGACATACTTTGGCGGAATTCAGCGCTGCGCGGTCATCTTGCAGCACGCGATGGACGAGATCAATTCTCTAGTTACTCTTCGAAAGGCTCGCAAGGTGCGCGCGGGCGTGGCTACGGATCCCTTTCAGGAGATTCTGCAAGCCTTTAGCCTCCGACGCGTTTCAACGTGGACTCTACTTGCGGGTTGGCACAAGGTGCCTAACCTCGTGGAAGTGATCTTGGAGGGCCTCGTTCTCTTGCGACCCCTTCCCATCCTCGCGCCTGAAGTGCTTGACTTTGTCGGCAGCCATCTTGGTGTTCGGCATCTTGCCATTGAGGCAAGCGAGATCCTCAGGCAACAAGTGAAAGGGGTTCACCGCGATCTGGCTTCTCGCGGCTTGCAAGCCACGAAAGGGCCTTCACCCGAGGATGCCGATCCCGAGCTCCAAACAGAGCGCGCCGAGGTAAAGGCCGACTCATCGTCGACTAAAGCAGCCACGAGCTCAAGCTCGTTAGGGACATCTTCAGATGATCTTCGCAAGTCCGATGCGGGAGCCTTGCAGCCGAAAAAGAAACAAAAGAAGGCATCTGCCCCTGGAAGCAGGGATGGAACAAAGTCGAGCAAAAGCGGCCAGACATTCTCATCATCGAGCAATCCGTATGCGGCTGCTGCTGCGGCGGCTGGTGCTGGCGCCTTTTCGTCCGGCCCTGCGAAAAAGACCAAACCTCTCGACAAGGATGAGAAGCGCAAAAAGAAAAAGGACAAGAAGGAGAAAAAGCTCCTCGTGGAGTCTGCAACCGCTGCAGCCGCGCGCGCAGCTGCAAAGCCTGGTCTTGACCGCGTCAATGCCAATCGCTGGACACGAACCCTTTTCGACCTTTATCGGCGCGATGATGAGGACATGATGCACGGTATTATTCGCTCTTGCTGCACTGCTGCGCCGACGTTTGCGGCATTGGCAAGCGAGACGATTGGCTCGTGGCAAGACGCCCAGCGCACTTATTTGGAGGCGATTCGTCGGACAGAGGCTGGCGATGGGACTTATCTCGTTGCTCGCACCCAGATTCAAGAACCCAAGGCTGCGCCGCAGACCCAGGTCATTCAGCCAATCAACGCAAATATCAATGAGACCAAGCTGTCACCGTCCGCGCAAGGCCCTCTCAACATTGACCCTGTGGGTGATGACGCCAATTTTGCGGCAATGGATCTTTTCGACGATGACTTTGGCGGCATGCTCGACGATCTTGCAAATGATATAGGTCTTGAAGGGGCTGGACCACGGCATGACGACGGCGGCGTGGGTGAAGGGTTCATTGACCCCCTTGTCCTTGATCAAATGGACGGCAACCTTGGCGTTGCAAATCAACAGCAAGGCTTTGATCAAGCCATGGGAAGAGAAGGAGCGTCCGGAGGGTCGCAACCGCATGCTGGCGTTGAGTTTATGATGCTGGATGGCCGTTCCGGCGATTTGGATCAGCAGCAGCAGCAACAGCAGCAGCAACAGCAACAGCAACAACAACAACAAAGCGCATCGGGGGGAAGTCACCAGCAGATGTTGGCAGAGAGCCAGCATCAAGACGAGTACCTTTGGGTGCCGGCGCCGGTGAGCGCTCTGGAGATGGAGTTTTGGTATGCTCGCTGGGGAGCTTGCGCAAGGCGTCTGGGTCAGTGGGAGGAGTTCCGCGACGTCGCTGTTGCGCACGGAGACGCCGAGGCAATTTTGGAGTGCCAGGCGCGCGTAGCAAGTCCAGATTGGTCAGGTAAGATCGAGCCTTTGCTTGCGCAAGAGATTGATCACTTGCAAAACATACATTTGCAAACCGCACAGGACCGTCCGTACCTGCCTTTGCATTTGCATCCGAACTTGCTACGCGTGCGGGCAGCGCTTCTAAACATTTCACTTGCAATTCAGGAGTCCAAGCCGCAACAAGACATTGATCATATTTGGCGGCAGTCCGCCAACGCGTTCTTGCTGGAATGGGCGACGCAAGGATTCCGGAGCGGAAGTGAACGACGCAAAGACCTGCTCTTTAGCTGTCAGCGCCTCGTTGAGCTGGAAGAGTCCATTGCATACCTCTCCAACGTGGTCAAGGTTGCAGGGGCTCTGAAGCCAACGAACCCTCCATCAGGTAGCGGAGGTGCGGCAAGCGGCTTCCAGCGGACTGCGAGCTCGGCAAGTATGTCGAGCGTGCAAGCAAGCTCTCCGGTAACGCAGAAGTCATCCATGATAAGCAGGCTCTTGCAACGCTGGCGCGAACGCATTCCTGCTCAGAGCGAGGATCCCAAGGACTGGGACGATCTGCTTTGCTCGCGTCTGAGCGTGTTCAGGCTCGGAATTCGCGTGTTTGAGGAAACCCTTCGGCGTATGTCGAATGCCGTCAAGAACGGCTCAACGGCAGGTCCGCTGGAGCTCCATCCTGAACAAATTCGCATTCTCAAAGTGAGCCAGGACATGCGATGGACAGTTTTAGAGCGAGCCAAGGTGTACCGAAAGCGTGGCATGGTCGACGAGAGCCTGAACATTCTCGGCAGCGCATCGCTGACGAGGGCCAGAGGATCCGCGGAAGAGAATTTCATTATTCTTCGGGAGCGCGTGCTGAATGTATTGAATTGCAACAAGTCTGCCGTTTTCGTCTCCAAAAAGCGACACCTTGCCGGGGCGCTGGCGAGTCTTCTGGATATTGATATATCGGGTTTTGGTGTGGAAAACCGCGCAGAGCTGTTCAGACTGCGCGCTGCGATGCAAGAGCAGCTTGACGACGGTCCGCAAGTGGTGCACAGCCTTTTCGCTCATTCCGTTCAGACACACGGCCATGCGAGTTCGTGGCTCGACTGGGCGATGTACGCCGACCGTCTGATCTGTGCCAAGGAGACCGGCGACTCGAGCACGTATCCCTTTGTGGATCGCGACCTATGCACAATCTTAACCGGGGGCATCCTGCAGGCAATCAAGCACGGCAGCGCAGAGGCCAGAGTTCTCTTGCCCAAAGTTCTTTGGCGACTTCGGGCCGAGGCCATCGCCAGCGAGAGCAAGGAAGACCCCAGCAACGTCGCCGACGTCGCGTCGCTGTCGAGCGTCGCAAACAGCGTCATGATGCACCTTCCGATGATCCCGACGTGGATCTGGCTTCCGTGGACAACGCAGCTTGTGGGAATGGTGTCCATGTCATCGTCGCAGGTGGTGGAGATTGCCAAACACTTGCTAGCGCTTCTGAGCCGAGAATATCCAAACGCCGTGTATTATACATTGCGGGCTCACTACTTTAGCAGGGATCCGCAACGGAAGCGCGTCGCTGCGGCGCGTTCCAATTCTGTGAGCACACCCACCGGGGTGGGGGCGGGTGTCACGACGAGTAGCACGGATGACATGACTGGGTCCGTTGCTTCTCCCTCTGGAAACTCGAGCGAGACGAGCTCTTCCACGCGATCCGCGTCGGAATTGAAGACAGCGTTGCAACAGTTCCATGGTACAAATACACGCTTTTGCCAAGAGGCAGAGACGCTCATCGAAGAGCTGTCTATGCTGGTGAAGCGCCATGATCCGCTCGAAGAGATGCACTCAACCATTCACATGCTGCTCGAGAAATGCATTCAGGTGGCCTCGAGCGAGCTCGTGCAGGAGGATCTTGTGGCCAGCAGCATGGACGTGGGCCCTGACACGCGCATGGACCCAGAGGCCATTCGCATGTTTCAAATGTGGCAAATGCTCGAACGCTTGTGCGCAAAAATGTTTTCTGAGCAAAATGTGGCTCGTTCGGAGCAGCACAAGGAGCTCATCACGCGGCTTCGCAAACCGTTCGAGGATGACTTTCAGCCGAACCCGGAGCACCTTGCATTGCTGCGTCGAGGTCGGATGCCTATCGACGGTCGCTCTGTGGGCGGCCGGGAGATGTCCTATGCTGCAATCATCTTGCGTGTAGGGCGTTGGAAGGCCATGCTCACAGATGCGCTCTACGCTACGCGCAGAAATGAGGCGTCACTCACCAAGTGGTCGCGAAATATGGCCACCTTGGTTCCTGAAACCCTGCACATTCCGGGAATGCACATGCTCAAGGACGGCTTGCAGGAGCCTAGCTTGAGCAATCACCCCCAGCTCGCGGGCTTCGACCCACATATTTACTTTCGTCGGGACTCGGGCTTTTCGCAGCCTGGAGTCGGCTTTCGCTCCGCGAACGGGCGATCGCATCACTTCATCATCAAGACGTCTCCGCTCAACTACACGGAAGCGGATCAGCGAGCTGTCCAGCTCAAGGTGTTGATGAATGATATGCTTGATCGTGCCAATGCGTCGGTGCGCCGGGGCCAATTGCGCATAGAGCTTCCGGTTCTCGTCCCCATTCACGCGCGTCTTGCACTTCAGTCAGACTCTCCTGGGATGAAGAGTCTCGCCGTACTCTTTGAGGAGAGCATGCGCCGCGAGGGCGTGGCGCATGCCAAGGTTGCATCTGCGGCCTATTTAGTAGACGTCTTGCATGGCAGCGAGGCGTCTGGCACAGGTGTTCAAGCAGAAGGAGGGAGGGGGGCTCCGATCGATCCGAAGAAGACGCGAGTGGAGGCTTACTCGCGCGTGTGCGAGGTCGTGCCAGAGTATCTCCTTGCCAATCATTTGCGAGCGCAAGCGCAAGAGGCATGGCACTTTTCAATACTTCGTGACTCGCTTACGAGTAGCTTGGCGCTGTCCTCCTTTCTTTCTTATCTCCTTTCGACAGGACACCAGAGTCCAGCGCGACAGCTTTTGCGCGAGGATATGAGTCTTTTGAACGTTGAGTTTCGACCGGGTTACACCCCCGACGGACGCGGGGACCTTATCAACGAAGATTTGCAAGTCCCCTTCCGCTTGACTCGTAACCTGGCCCACCTCCTGACTCCCGCCGGCGTCCAGGGACGTTTTACCAACGTTCTCACGACAGTGTCGGATTGTGTCACGCACGATCCTGTTAACCGCACAGGTTTGCGCTCGTTTCTCGAGTCGTATCTGTTCGACGATTTGCAGGTAATGTTCAAGTACCCTGAATCTGCTGCCGTGGCGCCAAGCGACCTCTATCGCAAACTGCGGAGGAACATGAAGGTTATCGACGCGCGCATGGAGTCCTTCTCAACAAATAATGTGGCAGGCCCCAAGGCGGACCGTGAGACTGCAAGAGCAGATGCTGATCCGCCGGTGGCCAGTCCCAAGGACTTGAAACGTCAAGTCAAGCTATCTGGTTCTGTCGCGGAGAGTCTCACTCCCAAGGAGCCAATTGCGGGCGATCAAGGTGTGGCGCGCCTCATACAAGAGGCGACTGATGCAAAGCGACTGGCAAAGCTTGATGCAACATTGTTGCCTTGGTTCTAGTCTGATACAATAAACAAAATCTTTATCTTGATATGGAAAATGATCATTTGAAGGATGACACTGCTGTAGTGCTAATCCATGTACTGATGCTTGCTCCACTCCAAGCAAAGGAATAAATCCAAGAAGACAAAAAAGACAATAAAAAGCAATAGTGAAGTACGTCTGCGTAAAATGCGAAGGGACAAGAAACGAATTTTTGTCTTCGCCGCAAGGTGTTACTTCTTTCAGGTGAGCGTGTATCCGAATCGATTGGCAGCGCCAAGTTGGTTTCGCACCTTTCTTGTACGCTTCTCAACGTTTTCGCGGATCGCGCGATAATATACTTTCGAGCGGTGGACAGTGTCGTCGTCAAGCTCAAGAGGCTCGACGGGTTTGGCTGTCTCTGCGTCATATGATTCATGGAAAAATTCAATGACAAAGGGATGCGTCAGTGCTTGATCACATGTGATGCGTCGGGTGGGAGTAAATTGTAAGCATGCGCGTAAAAAGTCGAGGAGCTCCCCTGAACTGATTGGAAACATTTCGCTTGTGGCTCTTGGTTCGATGCGACCAATAATCTTGGGGTCGAGCTGCTCAAGAGCGGTTGGAGCATCCAGATCTTGAAGCTCTATTTCTGATGGTAGTCCTGTCATCTTCAGAATGAGCTGCAGCTGATGTGTGGTCGAATGGCCGGGGAAAAGAGGCTCGCGCAGGATGAGTTCGCCGAGCACGCATCCGACACCCCATATATCGACGGCAGTTTGCACGTGGATAGCGCCAAGTAAGCTCTCTGGTGCACGATACCATCGGGAGCCAAGGTAGTCACTCATAGGGGGGGAGGGCGACAACGTATGATCTCTCGGGGCGCTCTCTTGGCCTGCATCCACCTCGTTGTGAAGATGCCCGACGTCCTCTGCATGCTCGGCCTGCGCGAGATTTGGGGAAGAATGAGTGTACGATACAGTCTGTTCGTGCGATTCTGTATGCGGTTGTGATTGAATGGACCGCGCGTGACCAAAATCGCAAATTTGCACTTCGCATCGAGCATTGATGAGAATGTTGCTCGGTTTGATGTCGCGGTGAACAAAACCTGAACGATGAATATGCGCAAGGCCCTCTAAAATTTGCACGGTGATGTAGGCGTGGTGCTTATCTTCGAGAACGCCAGCGCGAATGAGCGCGAAGAGATCCGTGTCCCAGACCCCAAAGACAAGGTAGGCATCGCGGACGCTATTCGAGTTGCTGGGAAGCAAGACGTTTCGAAGTTGGACGATCACGTCTGAGCCTTGTAGACGTTCAAGAATTGCGAGCTCTCTGTAGGCCTGCTGCGCACGCTTGGCGTCATCAAAGGCTCCGTACAACTTTTTAAGTGCGACGGCCCCACGCGTGCGTTTGTCGATGGCTTTCCAGACGACTGCGAATGGGCTGTGTCCCAGTTTCTGCACGAGTTCAAACTGTCGTAGGATGCTCTCGTGCACAAAGTCATCGTCCTCGGGCCCGGGGCCAACACCCGTTACACCGCCCAGCGTCTCGTTCGCACGTGAAGGCGTCGCCATTCCCCGCCTTCGAGACAGCGCCTGCCTGCGAACATGCCCTGTCTCGCGTGCGAACGCGTCCCAGGCGGCAGGCAGCCTGTGCTCGTGCAGAACTCCGAGTCTGAGGAGTCCCAGCCCTCGGGCCAGCTGAGACGGCGATGATGAATGAGACGGTCACGATGGTCGAGTCTCAACGCCTCGTAACGGAATTTTTCTATTGGAAAAACAAGCAAGTAAGCAAGCACGCACGCACCTCTAAGAAGGCATGGGTATGCAAACAGCGATTGGCCAGTCAAGTCAGCTATGCATGGCTGACTATGGCATGGCAAACGAATAGCGCAGTCTAGGAAGAGTTTGCCTGCTGTGCTGCTGTGGTAGCTGCTTGCCATGGTGACTGATGCTTTGCTTTGCTCGCGGTGGCTTTCGCCTCGTGGACCGTTTCTTTCATTTTATTGAACCCGCAGCAGCGGTGTGCACGCACGCACATTGGCACGCACGCATACGCACGCTCTGACTGACTGACTGACTGACTGACTGACTGACTGTCCACCTCGAGGTGGAGGCGGTTCATTCTTGTAGAGAGACTGGCGCTGGAGAAGCCTCGGAGAACAACCAGCCAGCCAGCCAGCCAGCCAGCCAGCCAGCCAGCCAGCCAGCCAGCCAGCCAGGTGAAGGACAATGCAATGAACTACTCAATTGCTTTGCTTGCATGGGTTTGCTTCGTTGTGCTTTGCGCCTTGCGGGATCCGTGTGATCACGCGACGAATCGGACTCTCCCCCTTATCCATGCTCGTGACACGCACGCGACTGCGAGCCTTTGCTGCTTGCTGTTTGTTCTCAGGTCCAGCGGCTTTCACGTCCCGAACGGTCTCCGCTCGCTGCCGCGCGCGCGTGACACGGGCCGCTCTCGGTGAAACAGGCATGCAACCAGGCAGTCAGGTCATCATCGATCGACCCACCCACCCCGCATCCGTCCCCAGGCCAGCCTCTGCCACTAACCCACCCGGCCGCCCCTTGCTCGATGCGGTCAATGGTGTAGTAAGCTGCCGAGACTTGAGAAGCTTTTGGGGCGCCATCTTGGCGATGTTCTACATCGCTTGTCGGAGAAAAACGACCGCTCACGCCCCACCCCCTCCACGCTGCACTGCGAGTCGAGTCGTGCTCACGGTCGGGCACGCTTGCACGCGCACGCGAAGCAAGCGTCGGCGGTGGGTGATGGACGCACGCAGCGACGCATCGCATCGCATGGCTCCATTGCTGCATTTCGGAAAGGACCCGCTGCGTCTCGCCATCCCATCCCCGCTCGCCGACGCAGCCAGTCCCAAAGCAAGCCTACATCGTCCGAGCCCGCGCGAGGGCCGTGAAACGCACGGTGCCGCGTGGCCGGCGAAAGCCTCGTGGCAGCATAGCAAGCGAGGAAGCTGCTGCTGCTGCTGCTGCTGTATACAACATCAAGTTCGATCGGGCAAAAGCGAACACCAAGAAGTTCACATCGATCGAGCGTTACTCTGGCCGGCGGGGTGGCGCGCTCGCTTTCCGCAAAGCCCTCCTCTCCATAACATCCAAAACGCGAAGGCGTCCATTCACTCATTCATTCACTCATTCCATCCATTCGTAACAGGCAGCACGCCAGGCATACGTAAAATTCGTCCATAAACCTGTGCTCGGCTCGGCAGTGCGTGAGCGCGCTGCCCTGCAAAGCCCCAGCCCCAGCAAGCGGCCCAAGCCCGAGCCCAGTCGCAGCTCGCGCGCCCTCTCCTTGTCTGGCCTTCCTCCGCCGCTGCCTCGAGGTCTCCGCGCCTCGGCAAGGCGCGCGCTTGTTGTGCGAGCTGGCGTCGCGTCTCCTCTGCTCTCCAGACCTGCCTTCCTTCGAGGACCGATACCAGGCAGACCACGCAGAGAGACCGACCGACCGACCGCCCCCCGCCGGCGCACGGACTCCGCGAGGCCTCGGCCTCCGAGCAGAGGAGAGAGACGCCAGCAGAGCAGAGCAGAGCAGAGCAGAGCAGAGCAGAGCAGAGCGGAGGCCAGGAGAGCCCAGAAGAGGCGCGCCTGCGCACGGAGGCCGGCCGCGCGCAGTCTCGCAACGCAGCAGCGCCCGCCGCCGCGGTGTGCGCGCGTTGCGTGCGTCCCCGGTAAATTGCGTTGCGCACACACTCTCTTGCTTCGTGCTGGCGTCTTCTTCTTCTGCTTCTTGTTGTTGTTGTTCGGTTTCGGCGTGGCTGGGAGAGGAAGCCGCGCACGCACATCCGCGCGCGCCGTGCAAGGGTGCATCGCGCCGCGTCGCGCGCGCGAGGAAAGGGCAGCAGCAGCGCAGCAGCGCAGCAGCGCAGCAGCGCAGTGCAGTGCGGTGCAGCGCAGCAGTGCAGCAGCGCGGGAGATCGAGGCGCTGGCTGGCTCGGCTGGGTCCGAGGAAGAAAGAGACAGCGCGAGGGCGAATCAGAATCAAAGCTCGTAACGGAGGGAAGGAAGAGTGAGTGAGCCCAGCGCAGCACACGGCGGACGCTTCGGAGCCGACCAGGACGCGCGGGTGGAGGACCGGGAGCCCTTGGCCTTCTCCAAGCCACCTCCACATTCTTCTTCTTCTTCTTCTTCTTCTTCTTTGGCAGGCAGTCAGGCAGGCAGAGCCGACACGAGCGGAATTGCACTGCGTTGAGTAGCGTGGCGTCGAGGCCGAGAGAGACCCGAGCGGAAAAGAGTCCCTTCCCTTGCCCGCCTCTTACACCCCGAACAGAAGAAATCGAGTAGGAGTAGGAGTGGGCGTCCCCCAAAGGATGCTGCGCAGAAACGGTTCCGGGCGCAGCGGCGGCGGCGCCGCAGAGCTCGCGAGCAGACTGTCCGCGACGAGGCTGCGGTCCATTGGCTCGCTGACGAGGTTGCGGCGACGAAACAGCCGCAGCAGCAACAGCCCGAACAACGACGGGGCCAGCTCGGCCACGGAGACCCGGCGCCTGGCGAGGGCGCCCTCAGAGATTGAGCACGGCGACCTCGACAATTCCGTCGTGGACGAGACCAAAAGCCCCGACGCTCGCGTTGAGGAGGAAATGCCGTCGCAGGCGAGCCAGCATCACCATAGTCATCACCACCACAATCACCATCATCACAATCACCACCATCACCATCACCACCACCCGCCCCACCATCACCAAGGGGACGGGACGCAGAACGCCGGGAACACCGACGATGAGATCGAAAAGCGCCGCCTCAAGCCCGTTAACTCCGCTTCCGGCATGTCGCAAGAAGACCTTCGGCGCACCATCCGCGACATCCAAATGGACACCTCGCTGACGAGCGCAGAAAGAGCGAAACGCATCCAGGAGCTCATGACCTTTTCGTGGCGCAAAAGTCAAAAGGATCTCCATGCAGCCAAAGAAAGCGAGTCGATGCGCCGCAGGGCCAGCACAAAGTCCATGCGCCGTATGCGCAATACAAACAATAATGTGCCTCCCGGACATGTACCACGCACGCAAAGCAGCTACTTTGCAAGCGACGGTCGCCTTGCGCAGTTGCGTCAGGAAGAGCGCGGCAACCAGTCCGGCGAGGTTGATAGTGACCTAGGCGATGACGATGAGGAGGTGGCGCCTCTGGATGAAAACGATTTGCTCAAGAGCTATCACGACGAAGAAAACAACATTCTTGGCTGTGAGCACTATCAGCGCAAGTGCATGATTAGCGCGCCGTGCTGCAATGAGTTTTTCGCGTGCAGGTTTTGCCACAACGAGGAAATGGATCATGAGATTGACCGCTACGCCGTAGACCGCGTGCGGTGCATGATGTGTAGCAAAGAGCAGCCAGTAGGAAAAGCTTGTGTCGATTGTGGTCTTGAATTCGCTCGCTACTACTGCGAGCCGTGTAAATTTTACGACGACAAGGAAGGCAAGGCCATTTACCATTGTCCCAAGTGCAACATTTGCCGCATCGGCGAGGGCCTCGGCATTGACTACTTTCACTGCGATAAATGCAATGCCTGCATGAGCATCACGCTGCGCGAACACAAGTGCGTCGAGCGCTCGCTCGAGTCTGACTGTCCCGTCTGTCACGAGTACATGTTCACCAGCACCACTCCAGTCATGTTCCTCAACTGCGGACATTGCATGCACGTCGTTTGTTACGAGTCGTACACGGCTAGCAACTACACGTGTCCATTGTGCAGCAAGAGTCTGGGCGACATGTCAGCGTACTTTCGGCGCATCGATCAGCTCCTCAAAGACGAGAAGATGCCTGCCGAGTACGCAGGCCTTCGCTCACGCATCTTTTGCTCCGACTGCGAGACCCGATCCATTGCGCCCTACCATTTCGTGTACCACAAGTGCAACGACTGCGGATCGTACAACACAAAGGTGCTCGAGCAGCTTCCCAAGGAGGACGAAGAAGAAGCGGCTGCGGCAGTGACGGCTGCGGCACAGTCCTGATTCTTTTTTTCTTTGACACACATAAAAAAGGAAAACAGTACCCCATTCGTCAACGTCACACGTCGATTTCTTCCAGGGGAAAACATGAACGAACCATCCAAATTTTGTACGTAATTATGCATTGCTACTTGGCTTTCTCTTTCCTCCTTCTTCTCCTTCTTTCTTTTCCCAATTCGTAGTGCGATTTTTAGCTTTGAAGTTCGGTCGGACGTGCTGCACTGCGATGTGACGCGCCGTGCAATGTATGTCAGCATGCCCCAAAGGGTTCTATCGCACGACAATATCAATGAAACGTCGCGGCTGCGTCCAAAGAGACAACCGAGAGAGCCAGAGAGGAGAGAGAAGAAGAACGCAGGAACTCAATTACAATTTTAATGAAGTCGTGCAAGGTCTTCCACAAAGCGCGTCAGACTCTCAATGTCAAGGTTGAGCGACATGCTCTCCGCAGCCCCGGTACCCGCCGCAGCAGCCAGCAAGAGAGGCGCAATGTCTTCACCCGAAGGAAGTGGCTTCACTCCGTTGACAAGGTCCACCACCTCTTGGGCATCTTCCGTGCCGAGCTCAAGAAAAGCCTCGATAAGGTCGCCGTCGATGAAGCCAATCGCGGAAGTCTGCTTGCGGTCATTGGTGAACGACCTCCACTCCTCGTGTTTAAGGCCACCAACCCCCTGAATCACGGACCCGAGCGCACGCTCCATGCGTTTGAGCAACTTGTACTGAGGCTCGCTCAGCGATGCAATGACGCCAATCACGCCATTCACCGTGCAAAAGAGCATTTCCGGGGTCGCACTCGAAGTGAGAATTGAACGGACGGTCTCGGAAACCTGATCTGGCGCCGTTGTGCTCACCGTAGGGTCGACCGGAGTTTCGTCTCGCTTGCTCGTGGGATCCTGGTTCTTCATGACGAGAGATCCATGACGGAAGCGGTTCACAAATTCACCAATGTGGAATTCGCCCACAACGCGCAGCATATGGCGCGCCTCCTCGGTCACAGCGTCGCTGTTCTTTTGCACCGTAAAGAGATTCATGTGCGTTTCGGTGCCTACATACGTGTCATCGTCCATGATGCCCACGGCAGTCATCCAGTTCGCATTGTAATCGCGTGCGATTTCCTCGATCGAGTCGTCGAGAGCTCTGTACACTAGCAGCGAAACCGAGTTCATCAGATCACCCACCACAATGAAATCGCCCCGTGACTGCACGTAGAGAGCAAGAATGTGCTCATTGTGGCTGCACTTTGCAATCAGCTCGCTCTGGTCGGGGCCCTGATCGATAAAGGCAAAAAGCGTCACCTCTGAGTTGATGCCAGCCAAAAGCTTGCCGTTGAAGCTATTAAGTGAGTACACCGCGCCACGAGTCTGTTTCTCTGCTACGAGGATGAGCTTGCGGCCTCCCTCGACGCCATTGCTACTACCCGAAACCTGCCCAGAGCTCGACGCCGATTGCGACTTGCTCGTATTGTTCTCTGCCACCTGGAAGACCAGAATACGGCCTTTGTTCGGCTCCTGTTCTCCTTCAATGGGGTAGGCCGTGCCCACAACGATGAATTGCTTACGCTCGGCGGCCTTAGAGCCAATAACCTTGGCGCTGCTGCTGCTGCTGCTGCTACTCGACGACGATGCGCCGGCACCAGACTGTCCTGGAGCAATTGGCGGCGCAGCTGCCTGGGCCTCGCCAGCTTTGGCTTCCGTCGTGGATGCACTTGAAGAGGACGACGACGAAGACGTTGCGCCAGCCTTGTCACCGGCTGTTCCATCGCCTTCTTCGTAGAATGAGCATGATGTGATGGAGCATCCAGTCTCGAACTCGTCGAGCTGAAAGGAATCGAGAATCTCAAAACTCTGGTCGTCAATGAGACGAACAAAATTCGTCTCAATCATATCAACAGTGTCATCCTCCATCCCAGCGCTCGCGCCGACGCTCCCAGCGGAACCGCCAGCGGCCTCGGCGTCCATTGCGTCCAAGGGCTTTTCAGACTTGCTGCCGCCGAGGCCATTGGGGCGAAACGCTCCAGTACCGGAACGCGTCGTGCACACCGCGAAGCTGCCGGTGGCGCCATCCCTGTGGTGGCAAATGCGCCGAGGATGTTCGCCAAGTGGAAAGGACCGAATGTGCAGCTTTTGAATCTCATTGATGGTGCCAATCGTGAGATCTTCCTCCGAGGCAAGCGCCAGACTCTCCGGGAAGCTCTCGGCATTAAAGGACGCCATGCAGGTGACCTCGCGCTGGTTCACGTTCGAGTAAAGAAGCTTGCTTCCGCTCGAGTAAATGACCGTAGGCCTGTCGGATCCGGCAAAGACATGCGTCACATCCTTGGATCTGAAACGAGAAAGCGATATGGGACGGGATCCCAACGTGATCTTCTTTTTACCAGACAAGAGAGCGTTCTTCTCCGCTCCGCGGTTGAGGTCAAACGTGAACAGTTTACCGTCACCGAGACCGGCAAGAAGGTGGTCGCGTCCCTCCAAGGAGACGAAAAGCAGCGAACGAGGAATCGTTTCCACCGTGAGCTTTTCGCTATGGACTTCTTCCAGGCTTGGCAGTGCAAGAAGGCGCACCGCAACGCCCGTCCAAAGACCAACAGCCGCCAAATCCGCGCTCAAAGGTGCGCCGTCCACGCCGGTTTCAACGCCAGCATCAGTCATGACAGCGTCGCCATCCTTGGCTGCACCGTCCAGGGGATGAATTGAGATGCAGGCCACCTCGTGCGCGAGTTCCGCCGTCGCCTTTTCTTGCAGAGTCCCCGAGCTTTTGTCAAGTTCAAAAAGAATAAGCTTGCCGCCGTTCAGCGCCACGAGGACTTGAGTCGCGTTTGCGCTAGCAACCGTTATCCTGAACGAATCCGGTGGCGCCCAACGGGTATGCACAGCGTCCGGGTTGCTGCAGCTTACAATGCGTACTTCAGCGCGTGTGATCTGCACAAGATGGTCACCAACCATGTTGCCGCAAAAGAGGCTAACCTGGTCAAGCGCGAAGCCTCCGAGCTCGACCTCGGTGAGCTCGTCGTCCTCGATCGCAAGGAGACGAGTTTCGCTCGTAAAGGTTTGCACAAGATATCGGTCCCATTTGGACGCAAACGAACTACGCAGAGACCACATGGCTTGGATACCCGGCAGCTCCACTGCACACTGCTCATCAATACCGATGCCGTTTCGGACCACGCGAAGCGAGCCATCCTTGAAGCCGCCCGAGCAAGTGACCGCTTGGCCCTGGCCCTGGCGATCTAGATCGACAACGCAAAAGTCCACAATCGGGCCCAAGTTGGTGCAGGTCTGCACCACTTCAACGTACGAGTCCGTTGCCGGATTGCGTTCGGTGCTGAGACGAATGAGCTGAGAATCGCCAAAAGAGCTTCCGATGAAAACGTAGCCATTGTCAAGATACGCAATGGAGGATGCGATCGAGGTCTCGCCCAAAAACTCCATGCTGAGGTCTACAACTGTCACTTGATGGCGTTGTTGCGGCTGCTGCGACTGCTGCGCTTGCTGTGCCTGTTGTGCGGAGAGCATGGCCGACGAGGACGAGGACGACGATGAGGACGAGGACGAGGAGGACGATGAGGATGAAGAAGTGGCCGCTGCTGCGCCCGTGGCAGATACGCCGTCGTCCGTTGGGGTTCTGTCCACCTGAAGCGCGAGCACATGCAAGCCGCCCCACTCGTCGCAGAGAAGCCAGCGAAGGCCCTCGGCGTCAATGGGTGCATAAGCACGGATAAGACCGCAGCGGATGGGAATCGCAATCGTAGTTCCGGTCTGTCCACGGCCACTCGCGCGACCATTGCGGTAGGCAATGGTCTCGAGGCCCATGATAAGAACACCACCAATGGGCTCGGGCACAGGAATAATCATGTTGGTGTCGAGATCAACATTGGGTTGGCTCCACGGACCCTCGGTGAACTCCATATTCTTCAACGAGATTGAGTATGTCTTGATGTGGCGCGTGCTTCGGTTCTTCCGATTATCCTCAAAGAGCACGCAGATAACGGGTGTGTCGTATCCGTAAAGAAATTGAATGTCAATGACGTTGATCTCCTCGAGGCGAATATTGAAAGAGTCCTTGAGTTGGCCCCGCGAGTCCATGGGAATGACATCAAACTGGCCCTGGAAGAGGTTGAGCCCAATGACGCGGCCGTCTGGGTCGATAATGCCGATCTGACCGTTCTCGTTGGGCCTGTTGATACGGCTCTGGATCTGGCCCTTGGCGCGGGTCATGATGGCCTCCTTTTTGAGATCATAGCCCAGCACAAAGTACTGGCGGCGCTCGGTCACCACAAAGAGTAGCTCGCGCTGTTCGCCGCTCGGCTTGTAAAGCTTGCAGGTGGCCACACGTCCGTAGATGCCAAGGTCGAACTGCGCGACGAGGCCATCCTCGGTGAGCGTGTGAAACTCCAGCCGCGTAGACTTGCAGATGATCAAGTTCAGTTCCTCGTCGCTCAGAAAGTGACCCTTGAGCACGTGCGTCACGTTCGTTGGTTTCTGCGCGGAAACCACATACTGATACATTCTCGCTCAGCACCGCTGTTCGCGGGAGTCTAAATCTCCACACCGAGGCTCGCCCGCTCGTGCCTGCAAACAAGGCGAGGAAAAAGGCCCTTTTCTGCTGCTTCTGTCTGCCTGCTCGGCGCGTGCCCGCCCTTTCTTCTGCGCGCGCGTGGCGTGCGCCGCTTGGCCTCGCTCGCTCGCTCGCGCCCAACCACCGCGACGGCGCCTAACTGCCTCTCCTCGCGACGCGTGAACGAACGAACGACCGACCAACCGAACGAACGGACGGCCTCTCGCCGCGCCGCCGCGCTCTCCCGCAGACGGCGCTACGCCGCGCTGCGCCGCGCTGCGATGCTCCGCGCTCTCGCCTCGTGCCCCCGCGCGCGCGCACTCGCGCCGCTGCCGCGTTGGATTGGATTGGGTGATTGGGTGATCGATCGGTCGATGATTGACAGGGAGAGAGAGAGAGTAAGAAGAAGATCGAGAGGGCCTGCCGCCAGAACACAGAGGAGAACGAAAGAACGGTAGCGCAACGCAAATTGAGGGGAAAATTGCGTTCTGCAATGGAAGCGCTGGAGCTTTCGCGGTCGTGCCGCGGCGCGCAGAGTGTCCGTTGAACGGGAGACGCGGCACGCCCGGGAGGGAGTATAGTGGAGGTGCGAGGGAAGGGGTTGGGGATGATGGATCATGATGGAGAAGTATGTAAGAGGAGGAGGAGGAGGAGGAGGAGGAGGAGGAGGATTAGTAGTATTTGAGCTGGTTGGTCGGCCTGTTGGATATGCTGTGGAAAACAAGAACAAATATTGTACGCTTCTTTATTGAATAGGGGATCAGCGAAGAATCGGATAAATAGGTACGCATACTTGCTTTTTGCTTATAAGCTTTGCATTTGACAGTCAGGCGACAGCGTAGTGGGCGTTAGCTGTCCTCTACGGTGTAAGGGAAACGCAAGCTAAGAGCGAGCGAGCGAGCGAGCGAGCAAGCAAGCAAGTGAGAGTCGAAAGCTCGGCAAGGAAAAGCGAAAGCTTGTGCGGGTTGCGTGCGCTTTTTCGTCTTCTTCGTCGCATAGACGCTGCGCGGTAGCATCGCTTTTGCTCGTGTCTCAAAGGCACTTCGAGCTCTCCTTGTCCTTTCTCGTTTTCGAAAGAGGCGGCACACCGTTGACCGCAGCTTCGTTGCGACGGTCGCTTGCGAGGCGAGCGAACTTGAGGTAAAGTGGGAACGCTCGAGGAGGACGTCCTTACCCGTCTCTGCAGCAGACGTCACAGCAGACCGCCTCCTCGGTTCGCGACCGCAACAAGATGGCGCACAGCATCTACGATGCGAAATGGAGAGACGCAATGGCAGAGCTCAAGGAGCAGCTCTACCTGGAGGACCATACTCTCTCAGGTGGCAAGGATCCAACGGCGCCGCCAAATTTAACTGAAGCAAACCAGCACTGGGCATCTTTGTACGTCAAGTATCTGGAGATATTCCGCACGCTTGAAGGATGTTTTGATGGTATCGTGCAACCCCAGAAGCGAGTTGATATCAAACTTGTGCTGGAACTCGTCATGTCTCGCATTGTCGAACTCAAAGCACTCCTCATCAAGTGGAACCCTGCTCATCCCTCTCTGGTTGCTGAAGGCTGCGATGGACCGCTCGCGTGGCCATATGTGAACTTAGACGACATGCTCGTTGATCTGAAGCTTCCACCAAAAGTTCTCGAGGTGCCAATCCCGAGATACTTTGTCGAGGAAGCCGCTGACAAACAAGCCGCGCGCGACAAGCTAATCCAGGCAGTCAAGACAATGAAGCTTGGAGAAGACGCTGATATTGGACTCGAACTTGACCGCGAAGAAAAGGTGGCTCCCCCCTTGGTGGACTTTACTCTCGCCGAGGCCATCGAGCTTATTCAACGCATGGAGCGTGGTCGCCAGGGTATTGTTCATGCCAAGCTGACGGAGCGGCTCTCGGCCGAAGAAGGCGCAAATTCCAAGACGCCTGCCTTTAAGTCAGCGACGCAAACTGCCATGGGTGCTTCGGCGGCGCTGGAAATGGAGCCCGAGACGGCTGCAGGACATATTCAGCGTCTCTACCGCGGGCTGCGGTCTCGTCGCGCCGCAAATCTTGAGCGCGAGCAAGAGCTGGCCTTTATCGGGATGAGTCGGCCCAAGCTGTGGGATGATGCTGAGAGCAAGCGCGAGGAAGCAAAACAATACGAAGAGCTCGATCAGGCGCGCGCACGACGTAAATTGGAGCAAAAGGAGAACGAAGATGGGTACTCTCAGGCTCTTATTGACTTGCACGGCACGGTCCTCGAGGAAGAGGGCCCAGACATGCGCGAGCGCATGATGGATGAGAGGCGAGCCTGGTTCACCGATGAACTTGGCAAAGGTGTCTTTCCCGAGGATCTTGGCGACTTTTATCTCGCTCAGAACCCAGAGGGGGACGAAGACCCCGAGGCTGCCGCTGCTGCAGCGGCTGCCGAGGCTGAAGCCGCCAAGAAGGGCAAAGGTGGTAAAGACGACAAGAAGAAGGGCAAAGGCGAGGAAGAAGAGGAGGCAGAGAAGATCCCGCCCCTCACGGGTCCCACTCAATTCACAGCGACTTTGCAGGACTGCTTGAATCGCTTTAGCAGCGTGTGGCTGGACCGCGACGAGTCGAACAATTTCCAACAAAAGCACGACGTTGACCTGGCCAAAAACGTGGTGCGCCCCAATGTTGAGGAGGAAGTTCGAGAGAATGTGGACAAGATGCTCGTTGTGCAGCTGCAGAACCTCAAGGCGCAGCTCGAGGCCGCCTCGGGCGCGAAAAAGGGCAAAAAGAAGAAGGACAAGGGAAAAAAAGGTAAAAAGGGCAAGAAGGACAAGAAGGGCAAGAAGGGCAAGCCGCTTCCAGGTGAGAAACTTTGCGCAGGCATGGAGTTTGAAGAGATGCTGGGCACTCTCATTGAGCATGGCGTCGTTTGCGAGGTCTCTCCGGGGCGCCTGGCGGATCTCATTGGCGAATTTAACTATCTTGGTTCCACATATCAGTCGCAGAGCGAGGCCAAGGATGCCTGGGGCAACTGGGTCCCACAAGACCCGTCTCTTTCCCAGATTCGATCTCTACTCACGGAGCAGATTGTGCTGCCGCTAGGCAGTCCGTTCTTGCGCGTAACTGCGCCGTATGCCAAGTCAGCGCTGCTCTATGGCCCGGCCGGCAGCGGGAAGACGACGGCTGTGCAGGCTGTAGCCAACCACACCAACGCGGTGCTCATCAATCTTTCAGCATCGGTGCTTGACAACCTCCCAAAGGAGTTTCGTGAGGGCAAAAGCGGTCCAACTCGTCTGGTCCACATGGCCTTTGCAGTGGCACGGCATCCGGAATTTGCTCCAGGGGTGATTTACATTGACCAGGTCGACCGCATCTTCGTCGGCAAGAAGAAGGGAGGCGCCGGGGATGCGGCCAAATTTAAGAAGGACCTCGTCACCTACGCGAACTCGCTCAAGCCTGAGGAGCGGGTTGTGGTGCTTGGCTGCACGAGCGAGCCATTCAATATTCCGGATACGGAGCACAAGGACCTGCGCACTGTCTTTCAGATGCAGCTGCACCTACCGTACCCAGACTATGCTTCACGTGTGATGTTATGGCGAGCGTTTTTGGAAGAGGCCTTCGACAAGTTGGAAATGGACATCCCCGACACGATCGATCTCTTTGCACTCTCGCTCGTGTCAGAAGGCTACTCGGCGGGCAATATTCGCACTGCGATCGCGCGAACGCTCACGCAGCGGCGTTGTGAGACACTCAAGACGCGACCAGTCACGCAGCAGGACTTTGTTGGCCCGCTTTCCATGCTGCCTTTGACATATCAGGAGGACAATGTCAAATTCCAGGCCTTTACGGCAAGCATTTCTGGCCTGCAGCAACGTCGCGATGCCGTCAAGGCTATCCTTGCCGGAGATGGAGCAGGCGATGGCAAGAAGGATGCCAAGAAGAAAAAGAAGTAAAGGTAAAACATATCAACAGAGTAGTGTAACGAACGAATGACCGAATGATGGGGGAAAAGGCGGACGAAGTAGGCGCGCGATGAGCGATGAGCCAAAGACGACGAAAGCAAGTTCAATACCGAGGGGGGGGGGGGTCGCG
>KN805406.1:220154-258577 GCA_000818945.1 Schizochytrium sp. CCTCC M209059
AACCGGGGGGGGGGGGGGGGTCGCGGGGGTGTCTCGGGCATAATGAGGATCAACAAAGCGTCGACCGGTTTCCTCAAAGGGCGTAACAGCCAGCCTGAGATTCTCGTATGTACATCAGAAGGTTCACGTATTGCCAGCCTTGAGAACTCTGCATACACCTCATGTGCGATTACCGGCTTTCTTTTACTAGTCTAGACTATACTACTTACTAACTTTAGGCCTACTACTTTTTCTACTACGCATGCCGACGATGAGACATGTTGCATGTTTGTGCAGTTGTGTATGGGACAGACATGCGGGAAGGTATGCGATGATAATAATAGTCCTCCCTGTCAAAGAAGAAAGAGGGGACAGATGCAAAAAGAGTGTGTACATGCGCCTTGCATCCATTGACGCGAGAAAAATGAGCGTAAAAAATGGCGGGGGGGACGCAGACGAACAAAGCTGAGTCTGAAATCTCCGTACCACCACGTTTGCTTGAACGCAAAAGATAAAAATGAAACGAGAAAATAAAAGACGAGACTGACTGACGGGCTGACTGCGAGACGAGACGAAGCGAGACGAAACGAATTGAAGCTGATGGGAGCGGATCGAATCTTGACACAAAGAATAGCCCCATCTTCAATTTTCTACACACGCGAAAAAAAAAAAAAAAAGGCCATCACCAGTACTCAACCCCGCTTGCTTTTGGAATCATTGTCCAAAAAGTGTGTTGCTGACTCTAAGGTCACTTACCCAGTCGGATCCCGAGACTAAGGCGCTGGCTAAGGCGCGACAGAGAGGAACGTTTCCTGGAAAGCGTGTGGATAATGGCCTCGCGGTGATCGGGGCTAGCGACGCCGAGATTCTCGAGATCTTCGTCGCTGCATTCCTGACCAGCCTCAAGACTGGTGATATCCTTGTCGAAAAAGTCCGGAATGTAGCGTTCCATTGCGCACGAGCGAAGGCGCACCACAAGCTCTGAGCTCAACGCAAAGAGAACAAACGCCTTGAGCACCTCGTCTGAAACGCTCTCCGAAGCTGTAAAGTGCGCACGTTTCGGCGCGATACCAGAGGCAATGAGAACCTTGACGACGTCAAGGTGCTCGCCTTCTACTGCGCTCAAGAGCGCGTCGCGACCACGAGACGTCTGGCAGCGCGGATCCGCACCACGTGAGATGAGCATGACCACAAAGGAGGCGTGGCCTCGGCTTGCAGCCACAAAAAGGGGCGTCGGCCCTGTCGATCCACGCCTCGATTCCAGCGCAGCACCTGCATCGCAGAGGATTTCGCCACTAGCGACGCTTCCAGAGGCGGCAACAAGGTGAAGTGGGGAGGCGCCGTCGGTTTTTTGCGCATTCACATCAGCGTTGTTGTTGATGAGAAGCTGGATCATTTCAGCCTTGGTTTCTTCGGGCGCATCTGGACTGCACGCCTCGAGGAGAGCCGTCCAGCCGTCATTGTCGCGAGCATCGAGCGAGGCGTTGTGTTTGAGGAGTACGCGGGCCATTTCGACCTTGCCAAAGGCTGCGCAATGGTGGAGTGCAGTCCAACCATCGTCTCTGCGCGCGTCCACGTCGGCGCCAGCCTCGAGCAGCTCGCGCAGAGCGTCCACGCGATGCCCCAGTACGACTAGGTGAATCGCCCTGTACCCGTTCTCGCTCACCGCCTCGCGCAGGTCTTCGTCAGCTGCAAGTTCGCGCACCGTGTCCACGTCGCCTGCGCGCAGAGCTTGCCACAACTTCATGGCTGCCGCCATCTTGCCTAATCTTGTCCCGCGATCTCCTGGCTTGTCGCTGCGCGCGAGTGTTCGCCCTGCTGTCGCGCGCAGCCCTTGCCCGCGTCCTTCTTCACCCGTCCGCTTTCTTCAACGAGCCCGACGGGTCCGCACGCTGCGCCGCGCCGCGTACGTATCCGGCTTGCCGTTGCGGCTTTGCTCGCGCACTCGAGGCGTGCCGGACTCGAAAGAGGGGCATCCGAAGCTGAAGATCACGCCTCTCCCCTCCAACTTACTGCTCGTTCGCCTGCCCGTCCTCCGGCTGCGAGCAGAGCGAGGTCCCCTGGCTCGATCGCGTCGCGGCCCGCCTGGCGCGCGCCCTCCTCCTCCGATCTCCCGAGCCGCCCTCGGCAGCTGGAAAAGCTCCGAGCGGCGTCTCGAAGGAGCGAGCCGCAGCGGCCACGAAGCGCGCGCAGCACGTGCACGGCGAGGGCGGGGACCTAGGCTTTCTCCTAGCAATGGCATAGCCCCAGACGCGGTGCACACCCTCCCTATCTAGAGCGCTGCAGCGTCTACCCTGCTGTGCGTAGGGTGGAGCCCTGCCGTCCGCGAGACGTACGTATCATGTACCGCCCGAAGCGAATTCCGAGTCCGTCGCCCGACCTCGGGCCAGAAAGTGCACTTTGGGCCGGGTGCCTTATTGGGACGGACTCTGGCCGAACTGTGAACCGCAGAAGCACAACGAGGAAGGGCCAGCCAGCGTAGGAGCACGAACTGCGCAAGTGCCACGCAACCGAGCCAAGAGGACACACTGTTCGTATACTGATGTGAAGAACGGTCTGCGGCGCGGGCATCGTTTGTAGTGTGCACCCTCTTCTTGAACGAGGTTCTATGGCACCATGTCGAGGCAAAGACCGTTGCTTACATGTATATATTAGGACTCTAGGTATATAGCATCCCGGAAAGAAAAAGTTGCGCTCGCTATTCGTTGGCTCGTAAATGCTGTGTTTAGTCAAGAAAAGACTGTGGTTACGGAATTCACGAATAATTGACAGAGCTCTCTTCTTCCTCGGGGATGTCTGTCGGAAGCTCGTCGAGGGCAAGTACGCTGACGCTGCGGTGCGTACGACTTTTGTCCGTCCTCGAATTCATCGAAGATCGACTGTTCTCGAATTTGTCCTCTGGCTCAAAATGCATGAGCTCTTGAAAAAGCTCAAAAAACTTTAAAGGCATTCTTGAAGTCACCATTTCTGGTCGCAATATCCACGGACTTCCCCTGCTGAAAAAGCCGAGAAGCACAGCTTTAAATGCAAAAATGAGAGAATTAATCATGTATCCCAGTACGTACTGCAGAGGATGAACATCGGGGATCATGGGGAATCTGAATCCGTCATTGATCGTGTCAGAAGACCCGCGAATAATAAGAAGGGTGGACAAAACAAGTCCAAGAAAAGATTCCAGCGCGATGACTACCCGGGTTCTGCTTGTCACGAGTTTGGCAGGAAGCGTATCCGAAAAGAGAGTCAGGATGCAGCCACCCAGAACGCACGTCCATCCAAGGGTGCTGAGCCACGAATGCATGCCAAAAATCGCCCAGCCAAAAGTCAACAACAGATTAAAAAGCACAAAGAGTACTTCGAAGCTCTTCAAAAGCGAACGCATCAAACGAACGTTCATCATCAACATGAGCGGGTACGAAAATGTGGCCACCAATATAAATCCGGGAATGGCAAGCGTTCTATATCGCATCTGCGTTGCCGCAATCACGCCCAGGGCCATTCCTGCGCCGAGACAGAGTTCGGTCGCAAAGAGGATTCGAGGCTTGAAGAACCTACGGTACAAAAACCGATACGCTCGAACCGATAGGAAATGTGACATTACGCAGTCTGCGTGAAGCAGAATGTAAGGTTTGATGACCGGGTAGACAACACGTACAGACTCCGTTGAGCCTCCAGTCAGGGAAGAGTCTACCGTACTCGTCTCGAGCTTGCAGAGAGCGTCGACGATAGTTTTGAGACGTATCATATCTTTTGGAGACAAAAGGATGGAGCGCATGTGACATCGCGCAGATGGAAAGCGATGACTTGCATTTGTCCAATGATAGACAACAATACGCAGCTGATATATAGCAAGGTTGAAGGCGAGAAAAGAGATGCGTATCTTGAGATCGTGCGTAAACCCATCGAGCGTGAAGTATCGATTCTGGAGTTGTGCAATATCGGTTTGGTTCAAGACAATGATCAAAATAAGCAAAATAAGACCCGTCCCGGAAGCCACTGCCGTCCTCCGACCGCGAAACGCTGGTATTGTGGCTTCTTGATAGCAATACAGAATGCCACATGCAAAAAGTCCGACGTAACCCACGAGCACAGGCGCTGAGTGGGGATAGCCCATAAAGAAGATTGACCAGAGAATCACCACATTGCACAACATAAAATTGCACGAGAACTGCTGGAGACAAAAGCGCAACAGAGTCGTATTGAGAAGCAGTATGCCATAAAGGGCTGGAGGTATCAGCAAAAGTCCGCCAAAGGCCATCCAAGATGCAGGATCATGAATCCCAAAGCAGTAAAGGACTGCTCCTGCAATGAGCATGGCGTTGAAGACTACCATGCGCGTAACCAAAGTTTTTCGCGATATTAAAAGAGACTGTACTGGTAAAGGCAAAAACATACTACAGATAGTATGTTTGCTCTCAAAAACAATGGCGCGTCCGACTGGAAGATAGACGCGCACATGTTGGTCAGCGCGATATACTTGATCGTGAATCTCATCCACGTCTTTGGCTATGGCATCCTTTTGCTGTGCCATGTAAAGTGTCTCTTGCTGGGCACGCCGTGATGTCATACGGTCAAACTGGTCAGCAGAATTTGGAAAGACACGAGCTCCTCCCCACGCCCTCAATTTCCTTATGCTTGAGGTTTCCTCGGCAGTAGAGTCGTCGACGCTTGCGCACGGCGACGCTTGCGACAGGGCTCCATCCATCGCGTCGGCGCCATTCTCTGCGGCCATCTCGTCCACTCACGACTGAGACTTGTATCAGCGGCGGGGCACTTGCATCGTCGCGCGTCGGAAAAAAAAAGGAGGTATAAAGCAAGACAGAGCAAGACTCTGGCAGAGTCGTTCACTTATTTCCGGTCAGCGCCGATGCCCCATGGACCCCGCACTGGCGTTAAAAACGGCGTAAGAGGCGCCGCCGAACAGGGACAGGTAGTAGAGCCTATTTAATGTTTTGAGCCAAGTGAGCAACTTGGCTCCGTGCCTGAGACTCTCCCTTCGGCTGCTTTCAAACGTCAACGGATCTCTGGGAACTCGACGTCGTCAAGCGCCTACACCTGTTGCAGACTGCAGAGAGAAGAGTGTGATGGCAAGAGACTCTAATGCGCAAGAACCATGGGTTGCTTTTTCTATTATAAAGCATGTACGCGCGTAAAGTCGTCAAGTAAAGCGTTCTGACATTGTGTTGGTAGATTCCCATTCTTACTGGACACCTTTCGTTCAGTCGCGAGTTTGTTCAGTGAGACTGAGCGGAAGGTGACTTTTTGAGCATGGGAAAGCCACCACTCAGCTGCCAGTCGATCCGCTGCCAAGCATCAGGATTGCACGCGTCCATTAGGCACTGGAGATGAACACACATTTCATTTTTTTTCATCTTCTTTTCCCTCCTTGATGGGCTTGGCTGACGAGAACGATGGATTTGCGCGGAAAGTTAGAGGTTTAGGCAACGAGATCTTGTTTTGCAAAGACCCGGCAAGATTCGTCAAGACCCACGACTCAGCAATACAAACTAGGCCCCTACTTACATGCTAGTGAGGTAAACCTAGCTTCGACAAAGAGCCTTGTACGAACAAATTGACAAGACTTCCTTCCACCCATTCTCGAAATCCCTCCTTTTATGAACCGACGTCAAGAAAATTTGAACATACCAAGCATTGTGGGCAAGCAGGGTGCTAACCGTCGGTATTAATTGCGATCGCGTCTTCCTCAAAAGGAAGTCTGAAAAGAAGAAAGAAAAAGTGCAGACCATGGATTGGTTCCCACGACAAGAGGAAACAGACAGACGGATATCATTCATACCTTTCCAATAAAGGTTCGCAACTTTCAAGTTATCGAACACAAATTCAGTTCCGTTCACCCCCCATGACTATCCCTTTCACTGCTGCTGCTGCTGCTGCTGCTGCTGCTGCTGCCGAGCTGCCAATGGACAAATCTTGGTCGAAAACGATGGCGCGACCAACTGGGAGATTGACGCGCACGCGCTGGTCCACTCGAATTGAGATATTCCTCGACTTTCAAGATGTCCTCGGCAATCGTCATTGTTTGCTGCGAGACAATCGTGTCCTCAAACTGGTCGTTGCTGGAGGCCATAATCTGTCTCGAGTCCGCGTATTCGGGAGGAACGCGATTTCGCAACTTCCCTGCATTGCGTGTGCTCCTCTCTCCTTCTTTTCTCGGCAACTCTTCACACCTGATTGCGACGACGCCAGCGACGTCTCCTCATGTGCCGTCTTCGTGGCTATGCTCACCATCTCTTTCATTTTTGTCTAGGGTCAGATGCTGCGCCAGATTTTCTCATCCGCATCTCTTGCTCGTTTCACTCACGCATTGTTATGCGTCATCCTCTTGCCTTGTTCTGCCCGTTGTTCCTGTGCAGTGGAGTGAACGTTTACGTGCCACGCAAAAGCCACTGACAGCTTCTCATGGACCCCTGCGGGAGCCACTGCGTTCGTTTCGTGCAAGCATTTTACGTTAGGCCCTAGTGTCACTGACATGTGTGTCGGCCGGAGTGGCCGGCCACGTGTCGACTCGCGGCGCCAGGGCCGACTGGATTCTTGGCAATGGATCTATAACATTCTCTGAGCATTTCGATGATCACCCAAGTCATTGCAGAAGGGCCAAGGCTCAGACCTTGGAAGGCTTTGTAAAGCAGTGTCCTGAAACAAGCAAGGTCAGGCGCGATGGGCGTATTTCCAAGTCAAGGCCAAACGCAGAATCTTCAGATTTCACAGCAGCTGCAAGTTTCGTGTAGTACCGTGGTTTCTTTGTTTGGGATTGAAATGAAATATCAAAGACTCATGCAGGCCTAGGCCTACTACTGAACACTCGAAGACCGTGAGGAATTGGTTGGAGCCATTCAATAACTTTGAGCTAGCGGGATGCAAGTTTGATATCGCGTGTTGATTGTGCGTGTATGCATCATGAATAGGATATTTACTCTGCACTAGCATCGGGAAGGTCGACCTCGTACATGAGGTAATGGCTCGGTTGCATGCCCATGGCCACATAGGTAGATTTGGCGCGCTCGTTGTCATGCTCGACGTAGAGGCGAACTGCAGCGGCCTTATCCTCCTTGGCGAGCGCATAGATCTTGGCGTACAGACGCTTGAAAAGCCCGCGGCGGCGGTGGTCCTTGTGCACATAGACCGACTGAATCCACCAGTAGTTGGCCGCATTCCATTCAGACCACTCGAAGGTGACCATGCTGCAGGCGACGACCATGTCTCCCTTCTCCACGACGAGGTAGAAACCCCGCGCGCCGCTGGTATCGCCAATAATGCCTTCGAGCCCACGCCGGATCTTATCGCGGTCAAGCTGGCGGTTCTCCGTCTCGATCGCGCTGTCGTTGTTGAAGGTCACCAGCGTCTCCACATCCTCCAGCGTGGCGCGCCGCAGCACGTAGCCGTCCTCGGCCTCCCCGCTCGTCGTCTTCGCCTCGTCGCTGCTCATGGTCGCCGCGCGCCTTCTTTTTTGTGCGCCCGGCCTGCTCCTCGCCTTACTTCCCCAGCCCCTCGGCCTCCTTCCTCGAGCCTCGTCTCCGCGGCGCGCGTGAGCTCTCGGCGCTCGCCGTCGGTCTCTCGCTGGCAGCAAGTTAGCGATCTGCGCGCCCGGACCGGAGCCCGCGCCGCGCTGCGCCGCGCGCGGAACACGCCGCGCGCGCCGCCGTGAGAGCTCGCGCCAGCGCTCGCGCCGCGGCCTCGCGCGCTGGCCTCGCCCGGATGTCTTCGCGCGCGCGCGCCTTCTGCGTCTGCGTCTGCACGCGCGCGGGTTTGCAGCGAAGAGAGGCGGCGCTCTCTTCGCTCCGGGCTCGCGCGGGTCGCTCGCGTGGGACTCTCTCTCTCTCGAGCGCGCGCCCTGTACGGCGGCGGGACGATTCAGGCCATGCGTGCAGTATGTCTTGAAGGCGCGGAGGTCTCGCTCCGATTCTGGGACTTCAAGACTGCGGCGAGGAGGAGGAGGGGAAGGGGAAGGCGAAGGGGAAGGCGAAGGGCGGTTGCTGCCGAGCGAGCGTGCGAGCATGCGTCTTGCGAGGGAGGTCGGTCGGTCCTTTGGAGGGCTCAAGATTTGGTTCAAAAAATGGTCCGGGATCTGGTATTTTTCAGGATGACTGAAAATACTGGTGCAGTTCTCAACGGAACTGCTGCGAAGGGCTTTTCGATCTGCGGCGTGCGCGTGGTGGCGGCTGAGAACCTGATGGGCGACGTCCCGCGTGAAGTTGCTCGCCTCGCTTCCCTTCATGACCGCGTGTCTTGGCCCGTGCCGTGCTGCCTGCCAGCGGATCCGGGCTCGCCTCGCTGCCAAGTACGCAAGAACTGAAGAAAGCGAAGCACGCTAGAAATCCTCGCCTCGAGAACGGCCTCGCGACGACCATCGTGGTCGACCGAAGGCGCGCGACGCCTCTGCCAAGCCGCCGCCACGAAGCGAGAAATGAAGTCAAGAATGCCCCAAGCCCCAAGCCTCGCGTCGAGCACGGCCAGCCTCGCGAGATGAGTTGACCATTGATTGTGTCGCCCTTGTGGAGCGTTGTGCTTTGCTCTTGCTTTGCTCTTGCTTCGCTGCGCTCTGCTCTGTGCTCTGCTCTGATGAGCTCTACAGCTACAGGCAGACAGACACCAAAGACGCGCGCGCGAAGGCGTCGCGCGCACGCGAAGGCCTCGCGCTCACGCGAAGGCGTCGCGCAGGAGGCGCGGGAGGAGGCCCGCGCGCTGCGGCCGGGGCGATGAGCGCAGGCGCCGGCGGGCGGCGCGCGCCGCGGACATTCCGCAAGGATGCGGCGCCGGAGGGCTACGTGGCTGGCCTGGGCCGCGGCGCCGTCGCGTTCACGACGCGCAGCGACGCCGTGCCGCTCGCAGGCGGCGCGGGCCGCGGCGCGGGGCGGGGCGCAGGCCCCCTCGCGAGGACCGACTTCGGCGCCGCGCCCAAGGGCTACGTGGCGGGCGCCGGTCGAGGCGCAGGCGGCTTCGGAGAGACCAAACCCTCGGCCGAGTCCGTGCGCGACACGCACACTGCCGCCGCAGACGCTGCGGGCGAGGACCCAGACGAGGCCTGGGACGCCGTGGAGAGACGCATCGCCGAACGCAATGCCAAGAAACGGAGGCGCAGAGAGACCGAAAGCAGCGGCGGCGTGCTCGGCGGCATGCAAGGTGGCCGCGTAGCTGACCAATTTGCTGACCTCAAGCAACAGCTGAAAACGGTCTCTTACGCAGAGTGGGACGCCATTCCCGAGGCGCGCTCCGGTGTCCGCGAGCACCGCCAGCAAGAAACCTTCACCCCCGTCAGCGACGCGCTCCTCTTGTCATCAGCAGGACTCGCCTCGCAAGGCAGCGCGAACGCGCGCAGTATTGAGCGCGGGCGCGCTCTCCTGAGCCAAATCGATGGCCAGGGCGACAAGCAAGACGGATCGAGCGCCTTTGACCCTGGAGATTATTTGGCGTCGCTCGATGACGGTGCCAATGGCGCGAGTGCGGCCGCGCGCGTTGGAGACGTGCGCAAGGCGCGTCTCTTGTTCAGGTCCGTGACAACGAGCAATCCTTCGCATGGACCGGGCTGGATCGCAGCGGCGAGGCTCGAGGAGGTGGCTGGCAAACTCTTGGATGCGCGCAAAATCATCGCCGAAGGCTGCAAGGCCTGTCCAACCTCGGAAGATGTGTGGCTTGAAGCTGCGCGTCTCAACACGCCGACCAATGCCAAGGTGATTCTCGGCGATGCGATCCGCCATTTGCCTCGCGCCGTCAAGCTCTGGCTCCGCGCTGCCGACTTGGAAGGCGACCACACGGAACGGAAAAAGCGCGTCTTGCGTCGCGCGCTGGAAACCATGCCCAAGTCCGAGCTGCTCTGGAAGGCAGCGATCGAGCTCGAAGACAACGAGGCTGACGCTCACTTGTTGTTGGCGCGCGCAACCGAATGTGTGCCCACTTCTGTTGACCTCTGGCTCGCACTTGCACAACTTGAAGATTACAAGCAGGCACGTGCTGTTCTGCAGACGGCACGTAAACGCCTTCCTCGCGAACCCAAGATTTGGGTTGCTGCATGCGCTCTCGAGGAGGCCCAAGTTGTCAACACCGTTGGCCAAAATGGCTTCAAAACCGACAGCAAAGTGCCCGAGCCTAGCGATGACGCTGCACTTGCCAAACTTCGTACTGTCTTAGACAAAATCGTTACCAAAGCGGTCAATGCGCTCAAAACGACCACTACGCGGGCGGACTGGCTCGAACATGCCCGTGAGATGGAAGGTGCCGGGTCCTTGGAGACATGCCGTGCCATCATTCGCGGGACCATGTCTCTCGGTGTTCCTGCTGTGGAGCAGAAACGCACCTGGTTCGCTGACGCGTCCGCTATGGAGAAGGAAGGCTTGTTCGTGTGCGCGCGCTCTCTCTACGCGGAAGCAATGAGCTTATTTTCTGGGCACAAGGATGTTTTGCTTCGAGCAGTTGCCTTTGAGAGCCGCAAGGGTGATAAGGCCTCGCTCACAACGTTGTTGCACGAGGCTGTACAACGGTGCCCCAAGGCGGAGCTCTTTTGGCTCATGGCTGCCAAGGAAACCTGGAAGACGCTAAACGATCCTCGCGAAGCCCGTCGCATCCTGGATCGCGCCCTCGCCTCACAACACAATACCGAGCGAGTATGGCTCGCTGCGCTCAAGCTCGAGTGGGAAACCGGAAATGTCAATGAGGCGCGAAGTTTACTGAAGGAGGCTCAAACCAGGTGCCCTACGCCTCGAATTTGGGTCAAGGCTGCTTTGCTCGAGCGAGTTGAGCTTTCAAAGACCGAGATTGGATCGGACAAGGCTAAGACGCTCTTTGCTCAAGCTTTTGCGATTCTCAAAGAGGGCTACACCAAATTCCCATCCTTTTACAAGTTGTGGCTTATGGCAGGCCAGCTCCAAGTCGATTTTCGCGCACGTCATGGCGCTCCGGGCGCGCACGCGAAGGCCTCGCGCTCACGCGAAGGCGTCGCGCAGGAGGCGCGGGAGGAGGCCCGCGCGCTGCGGCCGGGGCGATGAGCGCAGGCGCCGGCGGGCGGCGCGCGCCGCGGACATTCCGCAAGGATGCGGCGCCGGAGGGCTACGTGGCTGGCCTGGGCCGCGGCGCCGTCGCGTTCACGACGCGCAGCGACGCCGTGCCGCTCGCAGGCGGCGCGGGCCGCGGCGCGGGGCGGGGCGCAGGCCCCCTCGCGAGGACCGACTTCGGCGCCGCGCCCAAGGGCTACGTGGCGGGCGCCGGTCGAGGCGCAGGCGGCTTCGGAGAGACCAAACCCTCGGCCGAGTCCGTGCGCGACACGCACACTGCCGCCGCAGACGCTGCGGGCGAGGACCCAGACGAGGCCTGGGACGCCGTGGAGAGACGCATCGCCGAACGCAATGCCAAGAAACGGAGGCGCAGAGAGACCGAAAGCAGCGGCGGCGTGCTCGGCGGCATGCAAGGTGGCCGCGTAGCTGACCAATTTGCTGACCTCAAGCAACAGCTGAAAACGGTCTCTTACGCAGAGTGGGACGCCATTCCCGAGGCGCGCTCCGGTGTCCGCGAGCACCGCCAGCAAGAAACCTTCACCCCCGTCAGCGACGCGCTCCTCTTGTCATCAGCAGGACTCGCCTCGCAAGGCAGCGCGAACGCGCGCAGTATTGAGCGCGGGCGCGCTCTCCTGAGCCAAATCGATGGCCAGGGCGACAAGCAAGACGGATCGAGCGCCTTTGACCCTGGAGATTATTTGGCGTCGCTCGATGACGGTGCCAATGGCGCGAGTGCGGCCGCGCGCGTTGGAGACGTGCGCAAGGCGCGTCTCTTGTTCAGGTCCGTGACAACGAGCAATCCTTCGCATGGACCGGGCTGGATCGCAGCGGCGAGGCTCGAGGAGGTGGCTGGCAAACTCTTGGATGCGCGCAAAATCATCGCCGAAGGCTGCAAGGCCTGTCCAACCTCGGAAGATGTGTGGCTTGAAGCTGCGCGTCTCAACACGCCGACCAATGCCAAGGTGATTCTCGGCGATGCGATCCGCCATTTGCCTCGCGCCGTCAAGCTCTGGCTCCGCGCTGCCGACTTGGAAGGCGACCACACGGAACGGAAAAAGCGCGTCTTGCGTCGCGCGCTGGAAACCATGCCCAAGTCCGAGCTGCTCTGGAAGGCAGCGATCGAGCTCGAAGACAACGAGGCTGACGCTCACTTGTTGTTGGCGCGCGCAACCGAATGTGTGCCCACTTCTGTTGACCTCTGGCTCGCACTTGCACAACTTGAAGATTACAAGCAGGCACGTGCTGTTCTGCAGACGGCACGTAAACGCCTTCCTCGCGAACCCAAGATTTGGGTTGCTGCATGCGCTCTCGAGGAGGCCCAAGTTGTCAACACCGTTGGCCAAAATGGCTTCAAAACCGACAGCAAAGTGCCCGAGCCTAGCGATGACGCTGCACTTGCCAAACTTCGTACTGTCTTAGACAAAATCGTTACCAAAGCGGTCAATGCGCTCAAAACGACCACTACGCGGGCGGACTGGCTCGAACATGCCCGTGAGATGGAAGGTGCCGGGTCCTTGGAGACATGCCGTGCCATCATTCGCGGGACCATGTCTCTCGGTGTTCCTGCTGTGGAGCAGAAACGCACCTGGTTCGCTGACGCGTCCGCTATGGAGAAGGAAGGCTTGTTCGTGTGCGCGCGCTCTCTCTACGCGGAAGCAATGAGCTTATTTTCTGGGCACAAGGATGTTTTGCTTCGAGCAGTTGCCTTTGAGAGCCGCAAGGGTGATAAGGCCTCGCTCACAACGTTGTTGCACGAGGCTGTACAACGGTGCCCCAAGGCGGAGCTCTTTTGGCTCATGGCTGCCAAGGAAACCTGGAAGACGCTAAACGATCCTCGCGAAGCCCGTCGCATCCTGGATCGCGCCCTCGCCTCACAACACAATACCGAGCGAGTATGGCTCGCTGCGCTCAAGCTCGAGTGGGAAACCGGAAATGTCAATGAGGCGCGAAGTTTACTGAAGGAGGCTCAAACCAGGTGCCCTACGCCTCGAATTTGGGTCAAGGCTGCTTTGCTCGAGCGAGTTGAGCTTTCAAAGACCGAGATTGGATCGGACAAGGCTAAGACGCTCTTTGCTCAAGCTTTTGCGATTCTCAAAGAGGGCTACACCAAATTCCCATCCTTTTACAAGTTGTGGCTTATGGCAGGCCAGCTCCAAGTCGATTTTCGCGCACGTCATGGCGCTCCGGGCGACCGCCAGGATGCAGTCCAGACGGCGCGAAAGTTGTTTTTGGACGGCCTCAAGCATTGCCCGCATGGGGTGCCACTATGGCTCGGAGCGGCTCGACTCGAAAGAGAGTTTGTTTCACCCGTAAAGGCGCGATCCGTTTTGGAGCTGGCGCGTGTCAAGAACGCTGATCAACCTGCGCTCTGGCTGGAGGCCATTCGCCTCGAGACAGAGCAGGGGCAGCATGGCATGGCGGAGGCTCTCAAGGCCAAAGCGGTTCAGGCCTGTCCCAAGGCCGGTGTTCTTTGGGCGTACCTTATTCTCACTGCCCCACGACCCGAACAGCGCGCCAAGTCTGCAGATGCGATGGAGCGTTGCGAGAATGACGCTCATGTGTTTTGCGCGCTTGGAAGACTTTTTGCAAGTCGTAATAAGGTCCCTACTGCGCGCAAATGGTTCGAGGCCGCCGTGACCGCAAATGCTGACTTTGGTGACGCCTGGGCCTACTATTTGCATTTTGAGCGCAGCATCGCTAGCGACGCGGATGCTGCCGAGCAGGTGCTCCGCCGCTGTCTCGCTGCCGAACCTCATCATGGCGAGCTTTGGCAGCAAGTTGTCAAACAAGATGCCTTGCGGCTTGCTAATGATCGAGAACGTCTTGAAGCTGTCGTGCAGGAGTGCGCCTCGGAATTTCGGCGCTGAGACGAAATAGAATTGTCAAATGTTTATGTGAGCGAGGAAATGGAACATGGTGGCTGTCGGGTGTAACGGAGTTAGATTTTATCTCCACAATGAGGCTCTCGGCGCGACGTCAGCGGGTTTCCGTTTGGCAGATACCAAGTAATCCTATCGAAATTGACTACCTTTGATTGCTGCAGAGCCAAACCTATTTTGGTGAATAATGAAAAACAGACGAGGTTATTTGAGATGATGAGCAAGAGAGAAAGAGCGCGTAGATGAGGATTTTACTCGATTTAGAATGAGGACTCCCAAGCCAACGCGGCCGCTGCCGCAGCAGGCGCAGTACGAGCCTTGCGCGGTGGCATTCTTGTGGCGCGAGGATGACGTTGCGGCACTTGGGGTGTCGACGCGTGCTGGAGAGTCTCGAGCACCCGAGACTGGCCAATGGCTTCCAGGACTGATTCTGGAGCCGGAAGACGACGCGCGCGCAGTGCTGTCATGTCAATGCTGTCAAAGTATTCGTGTTCTGAAACTGTTGCAGACAAGCGCCCCATTGAATCACTTCCAAGCCTGAAAGATGGGTCTGGATGCAGCAGAGCGCGCACAAGATCGACAAAGGCAAGATCATTCTTGCTCATGGTCTGCAGCTTGTCGAAAACACCGTGTGAAGGATATGTGGCAACATAGTCAGCATGTTGCGCTCGCAGCGAGGAAACCATTTGAGCTGGAAAGGGAAACGAGCCCGTCATGAGCTCGTAGTAGAATACACCGAGAGCCCACCAATCGATTGACGTCGAGTAGCCCTGGAGTGTGAGGACCTCGGGCGCAATGAACGTGGGCGTGCCGCACAGCGTGTAGGTGCGCGAAGTCCCGGCTCCAAGCTCCTTGGCCATACCAAAGTCCGTTAGTCGCAGATAGCCATCCACACAGAGTATACAGTTTTCTGGTTTGATGTCGCGAAAGACGATACGCTTGAAATGCAAGTACTCAATGGCCAGCGCAATCTGTCCTGAGAAGAACTGCATCTCTTCTACGGTAAGAGATTGCGAAGGCCGCGACTCGATGAGATCAAAGAGGTCGCCGCCAAGGCCACATTCAAGCAAGAGATATACGCTGCGATCGTCTTGAAAGCTTCTTACAAAGCCGGCAATAAATGGGTTTTGACCCCCCACTTTGGCCATGATTGCCCGCTCTGCCTGGACGCGCTGCTCTTGCCGGCGTGCGATGATCTTTCTTTTGGACAGCTGCTTGAGTGCGAAAATGTGATTCGTTTCACGGTCGCGAACCAGACTCACCGAGCCAAACGCACCAGCTCCAAGGTTTTGCAAGCGCTCGAGGCTGTCGAGGGAGAGCACAAGGCCGGTGGCACGTTTTTTCGGCGACGCAGCCTTGTTCGGATTCTCGTGCGCTTGCCCAGGAGTGCGTGGTTTCGCGGGCCGCGTCGAGGCTTCTGATCCACGGTGAGCCTTGCAATACGTGCGCGAGGTTGGTGTGCCATTCCGGTGCGGAGAAGGCATTGTTTTGCTCATCACGATTGATTCTGTGCTCTCCAGTGAGCTTGTAATGGAGGTCTCTAGCGGGGCAAGCCCGCTCAGGAAAGCAAGCTGTTTCCTGGTCTTGAGCGTCTTGCGGGGGATCTTGGTGGGCGACAGATTTGCACAGTCTGTGCGAAGACTTCTTTCATTGTCGTTTTTGCATCCGGCTGCACTTTTACCGTCCGCCGATAGAAAAGGCACAATAGGAACAGAGGCTGCACGCGTCATGGACGCTGCAAAAAGACGACGCTGTCGTGCATGAAGCGAGGAGCGACGCGTCGGGGAGCATGCTTGTGGACTTGCCTTGGGAGATTCCATGGGTCCTCTCCAAGCGCCAAAGGCTTCACTAATTCCTACTGAATTTGGTGACGCCCCAGGCTCACAGCTGCAAGCTGTCACGGGAACGCTTTGTAGGCGTGGTCGACGGCGCTTGTGCCCCGGCTCAGTGTCTTCGTCGCTATCGCTCATCATCTCCTGATGTTGATCCTCGTTGCCAAGCTCGGTGGGTTCAATGCATTGTGGACTCGGCCACGTCGACGCCATAAAATGGTAGCGGTCTGATTGCGGCTGGCGTTTACCATTAGCAACAAAAGCAATTTTTTCCTTGAAAGAATGCTCGGAAGCGCTAGTGGAGGGAAGAACGTCGCTCTCAGCCTCCTCGTCGGTGACGACTTCGACTGCAAATGTAGCGGTGGTGTCTGTACTCGGCGAGCGATTGCGCTCGGGCGCAAAGTCAGCATCGAGTGAAATGACGGTGGAATGATCACGAGCAGACTCTTCCGAGTGCTGCCGCACATAACGTGGACGCTTTCGAAGTTTAAATACGTGCTGCGAAAGGTGCTTATGCTGTTGGTCATGAAAGAGACGATGGTGGTGGTGCTCATTTTGCTGTGAAGAAGGTAGGCCTTGTGTGACGGGATAGATTTGGTCGGCTGCATGCTCGAGTGCCAGGCTCTCGGCGGGCGCAGTGATAGCATTGTACATGGCAGCATCTGGAGCAACCAAGAGACAAGTTTCTGCGGCCAGAGACACTGTTATGCCTTCGCCGTTACGAAGTCGCTGAAGGGGGAAGCTCTGTCCCGTATTGAGGCACCCGATCACCTTGGTGCCATTGGATTCACTGGCAGAGACTTCGAGCGCGCCTTGTAGCACGACAAAGCACACATCGTGACCGAGATTGGCGTCGGCGAGCAGTCTTGCAATGAAGTCGTTGATGCCGAGGATTTCCTGATGCTCAAAATAAACAGCGAATGCCGCAGCAGCGACCTGATATTCGACAATGTGTGCGGGAAGGTTTGAATACGGATGAAGCGTAAGAAGGGTCTGCACAAAAAAGTGGTGGCGCAAGCTCTCGCGAAGGCCGTGAAGGGACTCGAGGTTCTTGTAAGGAATGGCAAAGACGACAGTATCATCTTGGGCAACGACCACATCCGTAGAGCAGCGTCGAAGACCGCGTACGCACGACGCGTCCTCTCCAAAGTATTCTCCCCGCGTACGGCTCCACAAGACTTCGCCGTGCTGCTTGAGATGCACAAGGCTTGAAACACCACCGTCGCGGAGCACGGCCCAGACCTCTCCGTCACGGACGAGAAAGAGCTTTGTCGCGATCTCGCCGTGACGCATGAGCACTTGTCCTTTCGAGGCTTGGATGCACTCTGCGGCCGCCTCGAGGTCGCTGCGCTCCTCCACGGAGAGCGACTCGAACACGGGATGGCGCGCTATGAGCTCTGCGCAGGAATATGGCAGGCTCCGTGCCTCCTCAAAAGCGCGCCTGGAAAGTCTCCATAGGCGCGTGTCTGGCGCGATGACCTCGAGCGTCCACGTGCGCGGGCACGTGCACACAAGCGCATGCGTGCCAAAGTGGCCGGCATCGTGAAACTCAAGGACCTCCTCGTTGAGGTTGCCGGGTCCGTTCACGTCGACGATGGCGGCGGCGGCGGTGGCGGCTACGGTGTCACCGTTCTCGCCTTCGTCTTCGTCTTGGACGTCCTCGTCCAAGACCAGCGAAGGTTGTCGCGCCATGCGGGTCCTGCGCAGACGCACGCTGCCGCTCGTAAGGAAGAACGCCGCGTCCCCGCGGTCGCCCTGTGCAAAGACCTCGCCCCTGCACGTGCCGCTGGCCTTCTCCTCGTCGTGCTCGACCTCGTCGACCTCGTCCTGGTGCACGCGCTCGAGCGCGCGCAGACATGCCTCGACCTCGCTCTCGCGCAGGTCCACGAGCGCGTCGTCCTCCACCGTCAGGGCGCGCAGCTCCGCGCGCAGCGCCTCGGCCTCGGCGCCGCCCGGCGCCGCCATCGCGCGCGCGCGCGCCGCGTCTCGTCGCCTCGCCTCGCCTCGCCTCGCGCGAGCGCTCTCAGGTGCGCGCGGAATCAAGAAAGCGTGAAAGACAGGAAAGACGCGCGCTCTCGCTTGCGCCCGGACCGCGCCGAGCTGGACCCCACTGCGCCCGCGAGCGAGGTCGCCCTACCTTCCGGCGCCCTTCTGCCTTGGCCTGCGCCTTTGTCTGCCTTTGCCGCGGCTGCTGCTCCGCGCCTCGTGCGAGCGGCGTGACGCTCTCGCCGCGGCGCGCTCTCGGATTTGGGGTTTTGCGTTTTCGGTGCTGGTGCCTGCGCGGCTCTTTCTTTTTCCCCTCTTCCCGCCCCCTTTGCTTTGCGTTTCTTTCGTTGTTGCTTGCGGACTTCTTTTTCTTCTTTAGCTATAACAACATGTAAGTGTCGTAATTTTTCCCTCACTTGCACTGTCCGTCAACCAGGTTCATTCCTTTCGCGGGAATTTTCTTCGAGGTTGCGCGCTCGCGAACAGCCTGCGAAGGCCGAGACAAGCTGTCTCCACGTTTCTCTCTCTCCATCACGCTCGCGCCCCGCCAAGAACCCTAACGAAGGTGAAGCGTTGCTTTCTTTTTTCTGCAAAGCACGGCGGCGGGGTGTATTTGGAAAGGAAGAAGGTGCTAGACTGGGGTGGGGCGCCGAGATTACGTTGCGAGGTTGGGAAGCAACGGCAGCTGATGACGTGCGGCAGCGGAGGCAGCAGCATCGATTCTAACTCTCTCTACACAAATTTTCGAATGTATCCGGATGCCTGCTAGCGTGTCGGCACAGACCATCAGGCGAGTGAGAGAGAATGAGACGAAGGAAGGTTTATATCTTTTAAAAAGGAGGAATGGAAGAAATCGAGGAACAGCCCAGGAAGACATTCGTCGTCGATATGTACGATTTTGCCGTCACAAAGTACAAAATAACGGAGTGCATGTGTATATTGCACCACAGCCTGGCACAGCGCAAGGATGCATACCGCCCAGGTCAAGGATTCTTTCACCTTTTATAGATAGAGGCAGGCGACTTTTCGGAGCGTCAAATCGGGCGAATGATTCGGTCACGGCCGCGCCACAGTTGTATTCTTCATTACGCAGCCTGAAAAACAAGGGCGACGGACAGAAAGATCTCGTAGCTGCCATCAGTATACTTGTACGCAGACTTGTACATCGTGAACAGCAACCCTTCAAGCATCTCCTTCACCAGAGGTCCGTTCGGCGAGTTCCAGAATTGTTTGATTAAGGCGAAAAGCGATTTATGGTACTATGTAAGGCTTAAAAATCCGGTACGTCTAGCATAACATTAGTAGTGAACGAATTAAGGTGACTTATTTTTAAAAAGAAAAAATTAATCCGTTACAGCCATTTTTGCTGCCCCACGGGCGGGCGCGGCACGACTTCAACATGCGTGGGAACCCGATAACAATTGAATTATGTCCGGAATTGCGCACGAGCCTATCTTTCACGTGAATAACGAACGTTATACCCTTTTATGAGAAAAAAGTATCTCGCAGCGTCTACATTGATAGAGAGATTATTTTTCCGTGAAGCGATGCGCGTCTTGAGCTACTCGTCTGCCTCGGGTACAGGCGTGCATTTAATATATCAACGAGACTGTGACAGAGCGAGGATGAATTTTACGCATTTTTTAAATTTATTGCTCTTTTTATGTTCAACACTATTCTGCTCTTGTCGAAGTAGAGACTCGCCATCATGATCGTGAACTTCATCTCACTTATCCAGCGTATGCGCTTCGTGCTCTTGAGCTCTCTAGGCTAACTATGCAATGATCTGTCTGTCTCTCTATTTTTCCCATGATGACTGTCCTGATCGAGTTAGTAGAGCCTACCCTCAAGACCGATTTTTGGCGAGATTCTCACAATCATTCTTGCAAGACGTCATCGCCTAGCAAGCGTACCTTCTGGCCTACTCTCCCAGGCTGTGATCGTGAGCTTCGGCTTTTCAGAGCACGAACGCAAGAACAAGGTTCTGCGTGGGTCTACGTGGGTGGATCTCTGCAAGAACGGGGTGTGAGCGAAGCTGTCAGTGCCGCGAGCGCGGCAGTGCAGGAAAAGTAGAAGACAGCGAAAGCAGCGGTGGGCCGATCGATGAGCAGCAACCTTCTACGTGGGGCCGATGGGAGCGGCCGTGGTGCTGAGAAGCCGGGGTCCACGCCAGCGACACTTGTCATGACGGGCTTTGGCAAGTTTGCCGGCGTGCCAGAAAACCCAACGACGCAACTCGTGGCGGAACTGCAGCAACGAAGGCCAGAGCTATTGACACGCGTGCTGGAAACGAGCATGGTCGGCGTTCGTCAAGGACTTGACGAGCTTGACGCAAGTCTCGCAGCGCGTGACGTCTTGCCAGCTGATGCTATTTGGGTCCATCTTGGTGTCTATTCGTCGTCGAAAACCTTTCGCCTCGAGCACAAGGCTTACAATGAGGCCGATTTTCGCGTGCCTGATGAACGTGGCGAAAGCCCATCACACGCCAAAATTATTCCTGATGGCGCGCCGAACCTCTCTTGCGGATTCGACCTTGACGCACTCTGCAGCGACGTGCGATCAGCCGTGGGAATTAAGGCACGAGTGAATGTTACTGACGACCCGGGCCGATTTGTTTGTAATTATGTGTACTATTCGAGTCTAGCGCGCCATGGACCTCATGTTCTCTTTGTGCATGTACCAAGTTTTGCGACTGCTCCGCCGGCCGTGCATCTCGAGGTCGTGGAAAGTATTCTCGATCATATAGCAAATTCACGGTTGCAGCACATGTATTCTCTTCTCGGTACGGACGCCACAGCTCGCCTCGTTCTCGGAGATGACACTCCGCTTCAAGAACGTCGCGCCTGGGCAGAGGAAAATAAGGAGGACTCCGAGCGTGTTCTTTGTACCTTTCAAGACGTCATTGAAGCGCGAACATCTAGTGCCGAAAGCTGATCTGCTTTGATCTCCTCAAACTATAGCCAAGCATAGCTTGCGAATTTCCGAGAGCTTTTAATTCACTACAACCTGAGCATGATGAAGTCATCGATGCCTGAGAGTGTTTGATGATGTTTAGAAAAATGGCGTGACTGAAGTACTCCAACTTGAAGCTTGTTGCCTTGAAACTATTTTTTCCGCACGGTTGCTTTAAGGTCGACTTGCTGGTGAAGAGCGCGCGCGAAGGGTCCGCCTGTACTTCTTCTCTGCAAGTCTTTTTTTTTTTTTTCTTGCTGAGCAGAACGAGGTGCTCCTCACGTGAACATTTTGGGCGACGTCGGAAATTAATGATCTCTCTTAGTCTATGGTCAACGACATCGGCGGATCGAAGGGTGCTGTTTGGTGTCGCGCGCGAGTATTCATAATGTAGTCTTGCAGAGCTCGAACATGGAAAAAAAATCGTGTTGAACGCCAATCATGCCAAGAGAAGCATTAATCTCTTCTCTTGCTACCATGTGCAGGTCCAAACAAAGCGCATGCATGGCAAATTGTCGCGCAATGGTGTGCCGTGAATTCTGCAAAGGTTCGAGAAGAAAGTCCGCGGGAATAGTGTAGTACTCCGGAGAACGCTTTACCGAGCCGAGAGCTGCCGACACTGGCACGATTGCGAAACACCATGCTAACCAGGTGTCACTTTGAGCGCAATGGCAAATCTACAATTTTACGCGACAGAAAGCGGTGGCTTGAAAAACTATCGGCGTCCAAGGGCACTCGAGATGCGTCGGCTCAGACGCCTTGCCATGGATTCGCGCTTCTGTGCGGTCGCCGCCTCCGCGAGTCCGCCCGAAGCTGCCTCTGTACCATTCAGCACGAGTTTCGAGGCTCCTGACTGTGCGTCCCATACCCGCACACTGTTGTCTGAAGATCCGGTGACAACTTCCAATCCTCGGAGAGACACTGACCACACCATGTTCGAATGTCCCTTTAGCACATGCACTTTAGCACCGCTATGTGCATCCCAAATGATTGCCGTCTTGTCGAAAGACCCACTCACAATGTAGTCTCCCTGGAGCGCGACGGATCGAACCAGCTCGGTGTGTCCTTCAAGGACATTGACGAGCTCGAAAGATGGCACAGCGTAGACTCTAAGCTTGGTATCCTCGGCCCCGCTCACCATATACTGCGCGTTCATTGCCACCGAGTTGATCTCGCCTGTGGCCTCTGGGAGGACGTGAAGCTCCTTGCCACTGGTGCGATCGAAAACGCGTACGGTTTTGTCGTCCAAGCCAGCGACGATCAAGTCGTCCTGCGTGGCAAGCCCATTGACCGCCGCTCCAGCGTTGATCGTCCGAAGGCACTCGCCGCTCGCCTTGTCCCAGATACGAATGGTCTTGTCATCGGAGCCAGACAAGATTGTATCTCCGTCGAGGACAAGGCTCATGACATCGTCAGTATGGCCCTCGAAATGTTGGAGCTCGGTGTGAGACTGGAGGTCCACGAGAAAGAGGCCACCGCCAAAGGTCCCCACGGCGGCAAGATTGTCCTCCACGGCCACCGTCAGCGCCCACTGATTATTGGGCGTCTTCATCTCGAACACAAGGGCTCCATCTCTGCTCCACGCGCGCAGGGACGCGTCAAAGGAGCTCGCAGCCACGACGAGCTCCTCGGACTGTGCCACGCCCAGCACGATACCTCCAATGCGGACCATGGCCGACAAGGCGCCTGCCCGGACGGACCACACGAGCGCAGGCAACGCCGCAGTCCGCCAACCAGCCGATCAGCCGCCTGCTCGCCGTCCCCGCACGCCTCGGCGCGCGCTTCGTTGCTGCGAAGCGTCGTCTCCTCTCGTCTTGTGGCGTCTTGCGTCGTCTCGTTGCGAGTTTGCTTGCTTGCTTGCTTGCTTGCCGCTGCTCGTTGCCCCAAATCGACGACGAGTAAGAGTGTCTCGTCAAACCTGGGATCCCAGGCCGCCCTTGAACCGTGAATGGCGAACGAACCGGCACACGCAAGCACCTGCAGAAAGCACTCAACCCGGCGCTTCGTTCACCCTCGCGCTCTGCGCCGTCCCCGACGTCCACCCGAACCCGCGCGCCTCGGCCTCCTCAGCCGCCGCCGCTGCTGCACGCGCTGCGCCGTCCGCATACCTCGAAGGCGCCGGCCGGCCGGAAAACGTCTCGTCCGCTCGCGCAAAGGAAGGAGAAGGACAAGGACAAGGACAAGGACAAGGACAAGGAGAAGGAGAAGGACAAGGACAAGGACAAGGACAAGGACAAGGACAAGGACAAGGAGAAGGAGAAGGAGAAGGACAAGGAGAAGGAGAAGGCGCGGCGCGCGCCGCACGCGCCGGCCTGGAAGCAGAGAGAGGCAGGGAGGAGACGGGGCCGAGAGCGGCGAGCGCGACGAGGTCGCCGCGGGGATCGACCGGGCCGCACGCCTCGCGCCGCCTCGCCTCGCCGCGCCGCGCGCAGCTGCTCCTGGAGAGGGGCACGGGCGCTTGTCTGTACTCGCGCGAGCGGAGCCGGGGACGGCCGGGCCCGCGGCGCGCCGGGAAGCAGCCCAGCCCGCCGGCCAGCCCGCCCGAGCAGAGTGTGCGCGGTGTGTGCGGTGCGGTGGGTGTGCGCAGGACTATGCGCCCCGCGGCGACCTCTCACCACTTTTCGCGCTCGAGACGTTCGTCGCGCGTAAGCAAGCTGATCGCCTGAGCTTGCGCGTGAGCTTGCGCTTTGAACGTGACTCTTGCGCGTGAACGTGGCGCTTGCGCGTGAGCTTGCGCTTTAAACGGGACTCTCGAGCGTGAACCTGGCGCTTGAGCTTGAGCTTGCGCTTGAACATGACTCTTGAGCGCGAAGTTGACTCCTGAGCTTGCTTGAGCTTGAACTCGAGCTTGTGGCGTGCGGTGTAGAACCGTCACGTCGGCGGAGGAGGTAAAAACAAAACAAAACGCAAGAACTTGGCGGGATTCGTAAAAGTGAAAATCGGGCTAGCTGGGCTTCTGAGGGTGGTGCCCTTGGACGTGCACGCAAAATTTTTAGAATCATTTTAAACCCAAGAGGCCCATCCGGGGAACATGTGCGCGAGATTCTCAGGATCCCGGGCCTGCTGGATGAGACGTCGCACGTGGCCCTTCACGTTAAGGTTCTCGCCGCCCGTGTCCTCGCGCCCGTGAAGTTTCTCACGGATACGAGCCAGCACGTTCTCCGCAACCTCGTTCTTTCTCTTGGCCCGGGACTCGCTCGTCTCGTCGTCGGCAGCCGGGGCTCGCGTCTCTGCTTCGTCCTCGCCGTCCGGCCCTTTTTTGGTGCGCACCGTCCAGTTGTAAATGGGGTCGTGCACGAGAACATCGGAAATTGTCGTAATGAGTTCATGATTGTCTCGCAAAATCCCCATGGTCCGTTCACATGTTTTCTCAAAGGTACCCGCGGTCGACCTCGCTGGCATGCCGTCAACGAGATCTCGCGTGAGGCGAAAGGGCACGCGCTCGGGCGTTGCCAAGGTCTTGCCAAACTCAAAGAGCACACCAAAGTCAATATGAACCAACTCCGCAGTGGTCTCGTCAATAAGAATATTTTGCAAATGGCGGTCGCCAACTCCGAAAATATGGCCCACCATACTGTTGACCGCGACAGACTGCGTGTACTCTCTACGACGCAAGTACCACTCAGGCGGCGACGGGAACTTTTCAAGAAAAAAGTACCGCATCACAGGTTTGAAATGCGCACACACATTTGCGTAGGCGCCTTGCACGCTCAGTCGCGTACTGTCTGTGTGGCTTGAACGTCGCGATGATCCCGAAGAGGTCTGCCCCCCGCGTGACTTGGCCGCGCGTGCGCCAGAATGGGCGTCGAGCATCCGTCGCATGCACAAGAGATGTGACCAGTCATGGTGCTCCGCATATCGATGATGTGCGCTTCTATCTTCTCCCGCGGACCGCGTCTGCGTACTCACGAGGTACGAGGCGAGCGGCAAAGTGTTTTCCACCCACTCGATAAGACCAGCCACGGGCGTGAGTGGGACAACCTTGTAAGTGCGAATGCTCAGCCGCGCCTCGCGCAAAAGGTGCTGGACCAAGCCGAATAATTGCTCCACCACAGCATCTTGGCGAAGATCATCCGTTCCCTTAAGAAGTATGCGCCGCTTCACACCACTCGTCATTTTGAGCGTTACAATCTTGGGTGCGTTGATGCCCGAATCGGTGATGCGAAAGGTTTCCTCGATATCTTCGACGACCTCGTGCGGACCAAGCAAGGGAACACGATTGCCATTTTTTTGGTAGGCGGTAAAATAGTGGACGAATTTGGCGCATTCCGTCGTGCGTTGAACACGCGTTCGTTCCTGGTGTTTACGACCCGAAGGCTCCGAATGGTACGCAAGCTCTGTGAGCGCAGAGAGCAAGCAGTCGAGCGCTTGTACCTCGGGAAAATTATGCTTGACCCTTTTGGCAATGCTTTTCGCGGCGTTCAGCTTTGGTTGATCTCTCGTGGCGAATTTTCGCAAACGCTGCGCGTCCGGAATGTAGTCTCCCTTTGCAAGAGCAAAAATATGAGGATACGTCTCGTACGGCTGCTCGCGCGCAAGCTTGACCAAAAATTCGTTCAGGCTGTCGTCAAAGCCCACTCGAGAGGCAATCTGGTACGACAAGGGCAAGAGACGCGACGTGGGGACTTGCATGGCCTCCTTTGCCACGGATTCATCACCTAAATGGTCGAACCAGAGTCCCAACAATCGAAACACAAAGCTCAATGGCGTCTCTGCGCTTAGCACGATGGCCTGACGTAACTGTTCTGCGAGTTGCTTGCGATAAGTGAGCACGAGTTTTTCTTCACGTCTGCGCTCGTTGGCCGGCTCCACGACCTTGACGAGCTGTGCCACGAGGCGTTTCAAATCGGTCTTGTCGCTTTTGCCCGAAGCGCGAAGCTCCTCGCGCGCTTTTTTGAGCTGATCCTCCAATTTAGTTTGCGAAGCTGCTTTGCGTGCCCACTCGGGAGACTCCACACGGGCGTGGAGCGTGCGATACAATAGATCCAAGTATCGCGCAAGCGCCGATCGGCACGCAGCTTCTTGTTCCTTAGACGCGGCCCGTTGGGCCAAAGTGGCCGCTGTCTCAAATCCAGAGCGGATTTCGGCACTTGGTGCCAATGATAGATCTGCATTCCAACGTGATCCTTGCAGCATCACCTTTGATATGACGAGAATAGGACACGGCTTCTTTCTCTGCTCCGTAGAAATCACTTGCCGACACACATCGAGGGCAGCCACGGCTTCGCCAAGATCCCACATCACGCAGGCGCGCTCCATTGCAAACTCGGCAGAATTGGCGGCTCTATTCCCGTGCATTAGCAGCATGTTCCGAGCAACCTCTGGCTTATTTTGTTTGCGAGCAAAGGACGACGCTGCTACCACATGTAGCTCCGTATTAACTTCGTTCGCAACCAGAACCGACGTACGAAGCGCCATGAGCGGTTCGCCATGCTCGAAGCGCAAGCGACGGAACCTCGCGAGCTGACGATCCCACATTGCAATCGTCTCATCGAGGTCCTTCTTTTCCGCGCATCGATACGCTTGGCCAAGCTCGCGAATCTGTTGCAAGGCTTGCAAACTCTCGTATATGCCTCGCGAGCACTCCGCGGACTGCATGCTTGCTGCCATGCGTTGCATCGCCTCTCTGCTTCCATGCTTGAGAACGCGCGAGAGCTGAGCGGCTGACCTGCTGCGCATCGCGCGAAGCGCCTCGCTAAAAACAACGTCGAGAGATTTCCAGTCGACGGTATTGTCCAAACTTGCTCTCGTTCGGCTCATGCGCCACTCCGACTCAGCTGGGTTTGGGTTCACCATGTCCAGCAAGTGAAAGAGGCCTAGACTGCGCAGTGCCCCAGCGAGAATTTCACGTTCCCCTCGCACACTCTGATCAAAATGCGAAGCCTCTGTGGGCAATGCCTGGGCGGAAGTGTCGCTATTGAAAGTAGACGACGAGTCCCACTGTCGGCCCCATGCCAGAGACGAGCCGTGCACGCCCAGCGAGCCCTGGCCCCGTCCATCGCCTCGAGCCAGAGCGCCATCCGCTCCGACGAGTGCCGTCAGCCAATTTCGTTTGGCAAAATGTAGCTTAGTGAGCGCATCAGAAAAGCCGACGCCGTCGAGGTCTTCGACGGACCCAAGCTTTTCATAAGACTCAAACATGAGGTCTGCCCGCAAAGTAGGACTGCATTTCTTGCTATCGGTAAAGTGTTCGAGGTATAAAAGGGCCAAACTTGGCAGCTCGCAGCGTAGCGCAGCACGGGCAATTACAATGGGGTCCAACTGAGCGGCAAGAGGATCTCGGAGGGCTTGTTCTCGGCCCAAGCCGTCTTGCACGAAGCGACGACGAGCAAATGTCAGACACTCGAGAATTACGCGAAGCTTGTCGACAGAGGCAGACGCGGTACGCGGGTTTCCTAGCGTTTCCAGGCATTCTCCAAACACTTTGGCCAGATCGCCTATTATCTCAGAGTCTCCACTTTCTACAATCTTACTCACGACACGAGGCAGCACAAGTTGTGCAAATCGAGCGTCTACAGCTGCGAGCGCTCGGCAATATTGCAATGGCTCTGTGTGCGAAGCCCAGCGGTTGTTGCACATTGCAAAAGCGAGTCTGCGCACCCACGCGTCGAATGGCGATGCAAAGGCCTTCCAGAGGCAACCATGCACCTGGAATGTTGTATCGCTCGACGACAATTGCTTTTCTTGCGGAAAACCAGCAAACAGACGATCCACAGTGCGGCGTGTCAGTACAGTCGCAAGATGAGAATCGAGGTGCAATTGCTCCTCCAAACGAATTTCTCGGTAAGCACTTGAAAGCTCTGTAAAGCGCTTGAGCAAATTTGCATCTACTTCTGCCTCGACATCTACATCGTTGAGCCCGCCTCCATTTCCGAGACATCGAAGCGCCTGAAGAGCTGCTGCAGAGATGGGCACGTCAGGGGACCGTACAGCGCAGACAAGGTATGAAACAAGCTCGTGAACGCCGTCATGACGAGCCATGCTCTGCCCTTTTCGCTCAACGCCAACACGGAACAAGTCTGTCACGGATTTGTCGATGCAACCAACAGCCCCGAGGCATTCCGCAGCCTTTTCTCGGACTTGGATGGGCACATCTTCGTGGAGAAGTGACCCCAAAATAAGCGTTGCAGGTCCTAGCATAGGATCCTTCAGCATACGCTCAGTGTCCTCCACGTACGCGTCAATTCCCTGTAGAGCGAAGAGACATGCTGGCGTGTACACGATCGGGTTCATATGCAAAAGCAAAAGAAGACCAGCGTCTTCCTTGAACGCTTCGACAAGGCACGCAAGCGGACTTGTGACTTCATGTTTCCCCGGTTGCAATGGCGTCATGGTAGCCCTGGCGCCTGGGTGCAGTCGAAGCACCATGTGCACGCTGGGCACCTTTGCAACAAGATCTTCTTTCCAATGCTTGAGAAGCTTCTCAAGTCTGCGCTTTCGTTGCTTGTGCGAGTCGTGACATGCGAGTCGCAGGTCTCGTAGCGTCGCAAGCACTGCCAGGACGTGTCTGGCCATCGTGCTTTCGCACGACTTTGCAGCCATGCCCGCCTCAGTGAGTGTGGACAGACATATCAGCCCATCGTCCAACAATGGCGACGCCGCTTCTTCAAAAGATTTACAGTCCTCGTTTGCATGCGCGCGACGCAAAACGAAAAGAACAAGGTCGAGGCTGGTGGCGAGTGCAAGGGGTTGGTCTGCAAATACCTCTGCGGACTTGAACCAATCGAGCATAACCAAGAGTGCTGGCAGTGTATCGCTCATGCTCAGTTGCACGCGTGCGTTCAGGTGAACCACAAGTTCCGTGACATTTGCGTGCCGCTGCAGAAAGGACTGGCCAAAGTTACGTTCCGAAAACTCGACAATGTCGTTGGCGCAAAGGTTTCGAAAAGGACCAAAAGCTCCTCCGGGCATTGTAATCGTGTCGAGCGCGTAGCGCAAAGCCCTGGTCTGGTTTGGAATCAAATTGATGTCTTGGTCTCTTTCAAAATTCCACTTTTCCTTGAACGCTTTCCAAAGAGCAGCACCGGGTAATACTCCAAGGTAGCCAAAAATTTCCCATTTCAGTTCCTCCATGACTGCAGACACTTGATGCATGCGCGCATCGAGGCAATACGTTTTCTTGATGCGGTCTGTGAGGTCTTGTCCGGCCTCAATTCCACGATAAAGCAAGAGACCGACATAGACTCGCGGGATTGCAACCAAATGAAAGTTCCCGGCCTTTTTCTTGTCAATGTCGTCAAAGAGAAAGCAAGGAAACCGATGCAGTGGATCTGTGGCCGCCCACTGGGCGTATCGGACCCAGTTCATGAGAAGAAAATCACTGTGCGCGAGGAACATGTGCGGACAGGCATGCGCAAGGCTTATGCGTTTCATGAGCGTTTGCAAGAGACAGCGACGTAACTCAAGGCATTCGGTCCGATGTCCGGTTGCAGATTTGTCGCCGGTATTTGCGGCCGCGAAAATAACTAAACGAAAGACAACCGGACGCAAGAGCACAGGGCTGGAGCACGCCAGGACGGCTAATAGACTCCAGTTGACGAAGACCATCTCGTCGGCCCAGAGGTGTTCGTAGGAAAACTGAATTCGCTGAAAATAGACTCGCCGTTCCGTTTGCTCTTCGCGGGCTTGAACCAAGACGTTAGGATCAAGGGCCATGACCGAGCGTGGTGCCGTCTCTTCTTCGTTTTCGTCTTCTTCATCATCCACAAGCCATTGCTCGTTTTCGTCGGATTCGGGAACGGCGCCTAAATCGACCATTGCCAAGCTAGCGCGCAAACCGCGCAAGGTCTCGCTCTTCGCTGGAAAGATTGAAATAAACCGGGTGAGCACATTGAGCGGAGACTTGCGCTTGAGACGACTAAGAAGTGGAGCAGCACACTCGGTCGCTCGAGCGCGCAAGTTGAAGCTGGTGGTGTCTCGGCACGCATTAAAAATAAGGTACGTGGCTGCCTTCTTGGCCCTTTTGCATTCTTGCGCGAGCCAGAGTTCTGCCAAATGTACAATAGTGTCACATATGTTCAGCTGGATCTCCTCGGGAATGGGTCGGCCAGAATCGCGTGGTCCTTCCTGACACACGCGAATCGAGAAGTTATATTCTACCTGGGCACACTTGAGAATGAAAGCAGAGCCAAGCTCTTCGTCCGTAAACCAGGCTTTCTGCACAACAGCCGTCGTGTCTTGGCACCACGAGGACCTCACAATTGACGTGTCGAGCTTTGCAAGCAAGCTTGTAAAGGAGGTAAGTGCGCGAGAAATGGCGAGAAGAATCCCCATGTCAGACTTGAATACATCAGCAGCCGCGACGATGATACGGAGACCTTTGGGGCACGCCTGTTCATTCCAAGAATTGAGGAGATTGCCGAGTTTGTTGCAGTTCGCCATTTGGGCAACATCTTGAAGGCTCGCATTGAGAACCTGGATGCAGATCACGACAAAGTCTCGATTTGGAATTTGGCTGGTGTTCTCAGTACCGTTGCAATTGAGAAGAAAGCTCTCAAAGAGACGCAGACGAGCGTCTAGGGTCGAGTGAAGGGCGAAGAGAATGCAAAGTAGATTACGCGTGAGCTCGAGCACCTCCTTTACCTCAATGCGCTCACCGGAGATGGTGTCGGTTTCGTCCGGGACAACATTGATGACGGCATCGCTTGCGCCAGAATCCTCAAAGAGATGGATCTCGGTGTCGCTTTCTGCAAGATCAGCAGCCCCGCCTTCTGCAATGGAAGAAGAAAAGGACGAGGAACCTGACAGGCCTCTTTTCATGGGCGTCTTCGGTTTTGAGGCAGCGAACTCGTCGTCAAAGTCATCTGCAAAGTCGTCGTCGTCGTCGTCGTCATCATCATCATCATCATCACTGTCTGCATTTGGACGTGAGAAGTTTGCGCGAGGCTTTTTGGATGGGGGCTTTGCAAAGGGGAGACGACGCAATGCTGATGCGCTGCCATCACTTTGCTGACTTTTTTGTGAAAGCGACGTGGCGCTTCCATTGCCATTTGCATCGAGGCGTTGGCGCTTCGAAGCTCGTGCGCAGGTTGCATTGCCGGAGGAAGGGAGTGTGGCGATCTTTTCTGGTGGCGCCTGAGACTCCATCAGCACTTGATGACTCTTTTGAATGACGGCGAGCGTACGTGAAATGGACGCAATGGTCTCGCTCGCACCATCATTATCGGGGATGCCGGGAGTGAAGTGAGGTCGTTTGCTTCTGTCCAGACTAACGAGCGCGGGGTTTGCCGCGAGAGCTGCAGCGGTAATGCGCTGCTCTCGCGAGCTTAATGTACGAGAGGACTTTCCAAAGGCGCGCAAAAGGCTCGGAAGCAGCGTTCGGGAGGCAACAAGAGCCTCGATGCCAATGCGAGATGATTGGTCTTGCTGAGAAAGTTTACCAATGACAAAGGCAAGCTGCGCAGCATAGCGCACGTCACTTTCATTGCTCTCTGGGGACTGAATTTCCCCCCCAATGTCTCCTGCGCGCTTTGAGATTTCATCCGCAAGAAGCAGTTGACACGCATCTTCCGCATCGTAGGTAATCATGGAGGTAATCTGCGAGACGGAGACTGACGCGGGGTCGCTTTGCGGCGTTGGCCCAAGGCAAGTCCGCGGAAGAGCTGGATACGGGACCCAGGATGAATTCGTGCGGCAGGTTAATGCGACCAAGAGCACTGCCAGTGCGTCGAGCGCATTCTGCGGGGCGGGGCGTTTCTTCAAACTGTTCATGACTTTGATGACCCACTCGAGAACGGCAACGCGAAACTGCTTGTCTTGCGGGCCTGGCAGCGATGCGCAGCGAAAGAGTGCGGCAAGAGCTTGAAGTGTGGCTACGGAGGGCTCTGCAAAAAAGAATTCATTGTTGCCGGCCTCGATGGCGAGATTCCTATCAAGTGGAAGCTCGCAGACGCGGCAAACGGGCTCGATTGCGCCTCCGGCCGTTGTAGCATTGACTAAGTCGTTTGTGAGAAGGATCACAATGAGGCGAAGCCCGTCGTCGCGATTTGTGCGAGGAAGTTGCTTGAGGGTCCGCGTCACAAGCGTTCGCCAAAGCGGAGCCCATTGAAGGTGATCATGGCACGCGGCACGAGAATTTTGCGCGAGTTGTTCGCAGCAGCGAAGAATCCACTTTGATTCTTCAGATGCCATGGCGACGTTGCTAAGTCGATGGTGTAGAACCCGAAGAATGCTTTGCGCTCGCGATGCACCAAGAGGGTGGCGGCTGAGGTATACGGCGAGGATCTGGAGCCAAGCAATCATCTCGAACTCGAGATGGCGAGGTCCGATTGCGGAGGAAGCGAGAAAGGTGATGATACGATCCAAGGAGGGTAAGTCGTGGTTTTGATTGTCTGTATTTCCGAACCAAAAGATGAGATCGACAGCGAGATGGAGATGGGCCTGCAGTCCTGCGTTATCGTAGTCTGGATTGTAAGCGGAGACGATTTCTTGCATTTTTTTGCTCGGGCTGTTTGATGTGGACAATTCGGCGGCGCCGAAAAGATCTTTGGCAATCTTGGCGCTCTTGTCCAAGAGAGACCCCTTTGATTTGCTTCCGAAAGGATTTGCGGCGTCGGTGCCCCATGAAGCCGCGCGATCCGCGACGAGCGTGAGTTGGGCATGTAGGCAGCGCAGAGCGCTCACGCGTAAAGGCGAGGTGGGAGAGAGCGTGTGGACGGACCTGGCTACGAACGAAGGGACTGTATCCACATTTGCTACGAGCGCGGGGAAAATAGCGCGGCCTCTTGCGGAAATGAATGCACTGACGACGTCAAGGACAACTTGCGTGGTCTTGGCGAGCAAATTGATGGCAACGGAGTCACCATCGGAGCGAGGGGTGAGCCAGAGCTGAACATGGGCAAGAATGTCGAGCTGCTGCTTTTCGGTGACATGGAAGCGGGCAGATCGCAAAAAAAGGTACAGGAGATCCGCAAGAGGTGCGCCCGGGTCGATGGCTTCGTAGGTTCGCGGGGGTGTAAGGTATATTTTGTCGAGACGCGAGATGCAAAGTTCGAGGGCGCTTTCCAGAAGTTGAGCAGGCACGGCGTGATGATGGGTGCTGTCAAGGAGGCCGCGAACGATTTGAACGAGATCTCCGCTCAACTCGTCGTACACATTTTCATTTTTGAGGCTGTCAATGCAAAAGGAAAGGATCTCATCGATCAGGGCCGGGTTTCGTAGACCTGAGCCGCGACTGGCTGCAACAACGGCCTTCTTCAAGACAATGAGCGGTTCGCGAGCAGTCTGGGCCGTGCTTTGGCTGCGCGACCGTTCGAGGAGGTCCTTTAGTGCGCGCAGAATCACCTCGCAGGTATGAGCCCAGGCGCTGTGTCCTGCGATAGCGCCTCGCGCATCCCTGGCAGTGACCTGCTCGCAGCATTGCTCATCGTCGAGAACAACTTGCACGCTTTTGAACGCTAAGCGCAAGGCCTTGATGGATTTGGTCTTGAGCTCGGCGAGTGCGCTGCGAAGTCGGACCCATCCGTCCGCCGCCTGCGCCGCCATGCTCGCTCACGGCCGTCCAAGTTTGATGTTTACTGTTGTCTTGTTGTTGCCTGCTTACTATACTTTGCTGACAGAGGAGATATGATTTTGGATGACAAAACCGAAACCAGGTTGAAGTTGTTGTGATTGTGGAAGGACTTTGATGATTTGTAAAAAGATCAAAGTCTTGCGTGCGTGCGTGCGTGCGTACGTGCGTACGTGCGCACGTGCGCACGTGCGCGAGGTATAGACTGTACATTACATTAATTCTTCTTTCATGCATACATTAGCTATATCTCAGACATTTTCGGTGCGGCGTCCGCAAGCTCCATGCGAACATCGGTGGAGGTCTTGTCAATAAAGATGTGCTTGCCATCGTGAATAAGATCCCTGCCATCAAGTACAGTGATAAATTTCGGAAGCAGGCTCGCAGAGACATCGTCGTCGGCACATGTTTCGTCGAAAGCTTGATCACTTTCGATGGAGAGATGAGCTTTGTTTGTAGGAGCGAAGCTGTCATCGGTGTGATGTGGAGGATGTGCGCCTTGCGCCGCAAGCGCGCGGGCCTTTGCAGTAATATTCTCGAATGCATCCGCTGACGCAGAAGGAACGGTGACAGAAATCTTGTCGGCGGCACTGCTGCCCGAGTCGCGAAAGATTTCGCTGCGCGCCATGAGTCTGTCAATGGGCGCTCGTTCATCGTCTCCCAGTGCATAGTCCGCGGAGGAAAAGGCAATGTGATGGGCGATCGCGGCAATGAACATTTCGACGCAAATGAGAGAATTTTGTAGCACAGAAACATCTGTGCGCGAAGGTAGAATGTGAAGCCAGAAGAGCGTCTGGAGCGAGCATGCTTGCCAATAGGAAAAGAAGACGACAGCTTTGACCGCAAAGAACTTGGACAACGGTTTGAAGGGCTGAAGAATGGTCTCCGTGGCGAGATAGAAGAGCACGAGGCAGTACAGCGCCACGGAAACGCTGAGGTTGTTGACGAGACTGAGATAGAGGTAGGCATCACCAAAGGAAAAGGTGCCTTCGTGGTATACGCCTGCGAAGGAGAGCACAAGGGCGAGCAAAGCCGTGAGGGGCTTGACAAAGACGAATTGTAGGACACCTTGTTGCACGCGACGAAGAAAAACAGGACCCAGAGCAATATTGCGTCGTCGCGACATGACCTCAGCCATGATACCCCAATGCTGTACGTGACCGCGGGTCTCGAGCCAGCTGCCGAGCTGACGCTCGCCGCCAAGGTAGGTGAGGAGAAGCGCCAAGAAGGTATAAATGACAAATGCCTCGTAGCAGCCTCGCAATGTGTCGAGGGCAACCGCGTAGGCGGGCACGAGGAGCGCGACAAAGGAGATGATTGCATAGACGGGTACGAGAAGGACTATCCTGCAGATCAGCTTTTGATGTGCGGGGAGAGTAAAGTGCGTGAGGTGGCCTAGCAGGGTGATGGTCGCTCCACAGATGGCGAGCAGCGTGAAGATGCCCGCGACGGTGAGTACTGGGCCCATGTGGAGCCATGCGTCGGCGCCCAGAGTCCCGAGCGCGCCCTCTGCCTGTTTTTGCGCGGATTGCGCGAGGTGAGCGGCCACGGCGGCCTGCGCTGCCTGGGCGGCAGCTTCTTGTGCCGCGCTCTGCGCGGCTGTGGTAGCATCTTCAGGGCTCGTGGCCGTGGCCATGGGGCCGGCCAGGCCAGGTCCTCCCCGTCTTCGAAGGCTGCCTCCGTTCACGAGGTTCAAGGATTGATCCATCGATCGCTCACAGCAGCTGCTGCTATAGAGAGAGAGCCGGAGCCAAGTCAAGTATGGAGCTGGAATAAAGTGAAGTGAAGAGATCAAATCTACTTGTTTGGGTTGGGTATACTATCGAGCAAAAGTATATACAAAGAGGGGTGTGTGTTGTGGGCTAGAGTAAAGTAAAGACACACGGTGTGACAGACTATGTATGGACCGCCCAGCCGGGCGCGAACCCGGAGGCGAGGAAGTCTTTTTATTATGCCGAGACCTTGGTGGAGGCCTGCTTGTTGCGGCGCTCGATGTTGCGCTCGAAGGCGGTGCGCAGGGTCTCGTTGTCGATCATGAAGGCGTAGGTGCCGTTCTCCTCGTTGGCGGCCATCCAGCCGATCTTCTTGGCGAGGCCCATGGTGGCCTTGCCGCCGACAAAGTGCTTGTCGTACTTGAGGGTGTCGAGGACCTGGTCAATGGTCATGGTGTCCGGGACGAAGCAGGGGAGGCCGGTGGCGCCGACGATCTCGTAGTGCTCGTCGACGACAGAGTCCTCGCAGATGCCGAGAAGGTTGGCGACCTCGGCAGAGACGCACATGCCAATGGCGACGGCCTCACCGTGGAGAAGAGGCTGGTTGCCGTGGTGCCACGAGAGGTGCTCAATGGCGTGCGCGGGGGCATGGCCGTACTGCGGGACCATCTCGTTGTAGGCGTGGTCAGCGTTGTAGGCAGGGCCAAGGGTGGAAACCTTCTTCTCCATGCACTCGATGATGAGCTTGAGCAGGTAGTCGCCGTCGCGAAGAGCCTCGCGCTTGTCCTCGCCGGCATCGCGGAGCGGGTCAACGATGGTGGACGTAAAGTCCGTGCACTGGCAGAGGGCGTGCTTGAGGGCCTCGGCGATGCCGTTGAGAATGTGGCGGTCGCTGAGAGACTTGAGGCAGTCCGGGTCCATGACAAGGTAGTCGGCAGGGTAGTAGCAGCCGAGGAGGTTCTTGCCAAAGTCCGATACGTTGAAGGCCTTCTTGAAGTCGCACGAGGCGTCGCACATGCCCATGGTGGTGGTGGGAATGGTCACGAGGCGGATACCGCGGTACAGGGTACCGGCGATGGTGCCGGTAATGTTGTCGACGGTGCCGCCACCGAGGGAGATGAGGCAGGTGTGCTTGGAGACACCGTTGGAGAGGATGCTGTCAACAATGCGGTGGTACTGCTGCTTGTTCTTGAAGGGCTCGGTGGAGGGCTCGCCAGAGTCGTCCATGGCAGCCGAGGGGATAACGATTTTCTCGATCTGAAGACCGCAGTCGCGGAAGCCCTGAAGCACCTTGTCACCGTAGAGGTTGTCGACGATCTCGTCGGTGACGAGGTAGTTGGGGGCATCGTGTGAGACCTCGGGGATGATGGTCTTGCCGATGGTCTTGAGGTTGTCGAGAATGCCGCGCTGGATGACAATCTCGGTCTCAAGGTACTTGCCGGGGCGCTCGAACTTGTTGCGGAAGCATCCGTTGTCGTCGACCTCGCAAGGGGTGCGGAAGGCCTGGGTACCGGGGTGTCCGCCGCGCACGCAGTACTCGGAGTCGGTGTCGAGGTCAAACCAGGGCGGGCTGACGAAGCGGAAGCCGCGGTCGAGGGCATTGATGCGGTTCATCTGGGGCTTGGTGAGGCGCCAGTCGAGGACATCGCGGTTGGAGGCAATGCGGGACGGGGTCAGGCTCTTGGGGATGACCGAGGTGCCGCGCTGGATGCCCCAGCGGAGGAGGACCTGGCCGGGGGTCTTGCCAACCTCGGCGGCGACCTCGACGATGGTCTCGTCCTCGAGGAGCGAGGGGTGGCCCTCGTCGCGGTAGCCAACCTTGCCGAGAGGCGAGTAGGCGATGACGTTGATGCCCTCGGTCTGGCAGAGCTCGACGAGGCTGGGCTGGGCGAGGTAAGGGTGCATCTCGACCTCGAGAACGAGGGGGCGGATCTCGCAGCGGGCGAGGAGACCCTGAAGGGTGCGGGGTCCCATGTTGGAGACACCGAGGGAGCGCACGAGGCCGAGCTCGACGAGGCGCTCCATGGCGTGGTAGGTCTCCATGATCTTTTCGATGTCGGTACCGTCATGGACGACCTCGTACTCGAACTTGCCGCCGTAGTCCTTGGAGACGAGCTTGCTGCCCTTGGACATGCGGTTGGGCCAGTGCATCATGTAATTGTCGAGGTATTCGACCTGGAGATCGGCGAGGGTGCGGCGGCAGGCATCCTCGACGTCCTCGGGTGCTGCGTCCCAGCACCAAAGCTTGGAGCAGACAAAGAGGTCCTCGCGCTCGACGTCGCCGGCCTCGAGGCTGGACGAGAGTGCCTCGCCGACCTCCTTTTCATTTCCATACAATGCGGCGCAGTCGATCATGCGGTATCCTTCCTTGATGGCGACCTGGACGGCCTCCTTGACGCGCTCGCCGTCCTTGAACTCGTTGAAGGTGCCGAAGCCGAGGAGTGGGACGCTGGCGGCCGAGAGGGTGCCGGCGGAGCTTGCGCCCTGGGACTTGGCCTCGTCGTCGACGAGGTTGTTGGAGCTAGCGCTGGCGCCGATGCCCATGGAGGAGAGGGTGGCGGAGCTGTCGCCGGAGCTCATCTTGGTCTCGGACTCTTCGCTGCGGATGGATCCGGTGGACCACTTGCGGCGGTCGTTCTTCTTGGGGAGGGCATCATCCTTCTTGTCGACGCGGGGCTGCATCCAGGCCTCGCGCTCGGTCTGCTCGGTGCTATTCAAGATCGCCATGGTTGTGCTGTGTGAAAAGCTAGTTGGTGATGTACAGGAGGTTGGACCTTGGGAGGGGGGTGGGTTGTCTTGCTTGTTGTTGTTGGACTTGAGACTTGGTTGGGTTCGATGCGAAGCAAAAGCTTTGCGGTTGCTTGGGCTCGAGGTTGTTTGAGGGTTTGGAGCTCGAGTTTCGGGTTTGCTTGCGACCGATTTCCGGCGCGGCGCGAGCTCGCGGCGGCCGTGCAGTGGGTCGGGCGGGCGGCTATTTCTGGCCGTCTTGTGGCTTTGCAGCCGCTCTCGGTTCCTGGCAAGCGGCGGCGCCGGCGCTGGGAATCGCGTAGAACCGCGCTTGTTCCAGGAGAAGCCGCGGGAATAAAGGAGCGACGGGAGGAAAAAGAAAAGAATGTGCAAAGAAAAGGTAATTAACCGGAAACAAAAAGAAAAGAAAGAAGAAAAAATGGAATTGGAGGAAGGCCGGAACCGAAAAAGAAAAAAAGGAAACAGGCGCAGGAAGATCGCGCGCATGACGCGCTGCGGGGCCGCCGACGCGCTGTGGGGGAGAGCCTCCGGCGCCTCACGCAGGCGCGCTGGCACCGCCAGTCGGCTTTCGCGGAATGCTCTACTTGCGCTGCGCCGGTCTTGACTCTCAGGCCCGCGCCGCGCCGCGCCAGAGGGGCGCGGGAGGGTGGCTGCGGAGGACCTGCTCTTGCTGTGGTATCGGGCCCTGCTTGACGCCCAGGCGGACGGCCCGTGGCGCGCTTCTCGGGGCGCGCCACAGTCGGCTAGCTGAGGGTGAGGGGAGAGGGGGAGACGGCGGCAGCGGCGGTAGGTGCGAAAGCACAAGGAGGGTTTGGGGGGGGGGG
>KN805406.1:264999-342499 GCA_000818945.1 Schizochytrium sp. CCTCC M209059
GGAGGGAGGGAGGGAGGGAGGGAGGGAGAGGCGGGCAGCGCGGTCCTGGCAGCGGCGGAGGCGCGAGGCGGGCGCCTCCCGCGCGTCACCGGCCGGTCACACCTGGGTGCTGCGGGGAGCTGCGGCCGCGGGAAGGGAGGGGCGGAGGCCAGGGTGTGGGGTGCGGTGCGGTAAAGGGAGAAAGCCGCGAGAAAGCAGACGGCCTGCACGGAGAGAAGCTGGGGCGCGCGAAACAGCGGGCTGCTGGGTGCGAGCGGAGAGAGGGCCACGCGGACTGGCACGGAGTGTGGGGAGGGGGTGCGAGCGTGCGTCTGCGAGACGAAGCGAGAGGGCAACAAGGCGAGCAGGCCGTAAGCAAAAGCATCGAGGAAGGCCGAGGAGCAGTCTCGCAGCGGCGGCGGAGAGCAAGCGAGCGAGCGAGCGAGCGAGATACACTATCAAGGCTGCGCCCGCCCCGCGCGTGCGTGGGACGGACGCACGGACGCGCGGACGGACGGAGCGGCCACACGGCACACACACGCAAGCTCGTCACGGTTGCTTTTTCTTGCTTGCCTGACCCGCTAATTTTATTTTGTTCTTGCCAAGAACATTAAAAAAAATCCAAGTTCAAATCAATTTTTTCTTCCCTTCCCTCAACAGATAAATAGGTTCAGTCTTTTCGTCAACCGGCCGACACCCAAAACAGATAAAAAGATGTAAAAGAAAAATATGAAAACGAATGTAAAGAAAATGAAAACAAGGACTTGGAAAGCCAATCGGTGCGGGGGAAAACTGCTCGCGCCGAGGCGCTAACAAAAGGGACCGAGTCGCTCTGTCTCGCGGCCAACAGACGCAGCGGGACGCACCGTCTGCGTCCCGGCGCGTCCCCCTCCATCTTGCGTCTGCGACTGCGTCTCCTTTTTGCTTGGAGTTCGTTCTCTTCCCTCCTCCGGCCTGGCGCTGCTCTTCTTCTTCTTCTTCTTCTTCTTCTTGATCTTCTGCTCCTTCGAGATCCCTCCGAGGTCTTCTTCTTCAAGTCGGAGGTCTTCGTCGGCCGCGGCCTTCTCGCCGCGCCCGTCTCCGCGGCTCCGGCGCCCGGCAAAGCCCCGCCGTGCGCGCCTGAAGCGAGCAACCACCGCACGCGGCGCTCGAACCGGCTGGACGAAGGCGGCGAAGGCGACGCTGACGCGCAAGGTACAGAGAGAGAGAGACCGGGCTCGCGCGCGTGCAGCCGCAGCCGCAGCGCAGCGCAGCCAGCTCGACGCACGCTCGCGCGCTCGCTGGCCGCGCGGGCGCAGGAGCGGAGCGCGGTACCTGACATGACATGACATGACATGACATGACATCTTTTTCATCCTCGTTTCCCCGTCGCCATCGCCCTCGACCGCGCGTCCTCGCCAGCTCGCGACGCGGGAGGCGCGGGCGGTCCGCCGGCGGCCGGCAGGGCAGCGCAGCGCAGCGCGGCGCGGCGCGGCGTCGACGCGCCCCTGACGCGGCGGCGGCGGCGTGCCGCGGGGCTTCCCAGGAAGCGCGGCGCCAACGCCGGCGTTGCTCTGCTCTGCTCTGCTCTGCTCTGCTCTGCTGCTCTCTGCAGTGCACGCCACTGCGCGCTAAAACAGAAAGAGAAAACCGGGAGCGCGTGAAGGAGGAGGAGGAGGGCAAAACAAAAGCGAAAGCGCAAGGCGCAGCAAGAGCACAACAGCCTCGCGCCGGCTGGCTGGCTGGCTGGCAACGGCCCCGGACCAGGGCGAGGAGGACAGAAACGGCAGCGGCGGCGCCGAAAGAGGCCAGGCGCGCGCCGACGCGACGCGACGCGACGCGACGCGAGGCGAGGTTCCGGTGTTTCCTTCCCTGCGTGCACACGGAGAGCAAAGCAAGTGCCCAAAGCGACGCCGAGACCGGAGCGTGAGAGCGCCACGCCACACTGCGCGCTGACAAAGGAAGGTAAAGGCTGCAGTGACGAACAAGAGCGGCAGCTGGCACTGCAGACCGCTGCAGCACTGCGCAGCCTCCGCCTCTGCGCAGAGGGAGGGGACGAGGAAAAGGAGGACCAGAGCAAGCAAAGCTGACGCCGAGAGAGCTGCGAGAACATTTACCAACTAGCCGGAGCCTTAAGCGGTGCTGGCTTGGTTGGCCGCACGCAGCCAGCCCTGCGGTGCTCGAGCGGCATTTCCAGTCAATCTCTTGCAAGCTTTCGCGGCCTCGACCGCTCGCGAGGCTGAGACGAGATTCGCTGTCGCTGCCGAGGCTTCGTTCGAAGAGGGAGGGGTCTTCGTTGGCTGTGCAGGCTCTGCCGTCGCCGAGCGGCTCGAGTCTGTTTGTGCCGAGGCGGAAACTGAGGCCAAGCTAAGCGAGCCTGCAGACGCAAACCGACACATCATACCACAGCCCAGGCAAGCCAATACACACCGCACTCACTGCCTGCACAACGACAGCCGATTCCATTGGTTTCGGTTGATTGCTTGGTCACTGGCAGAAGTATTAGTACGTAGTAGTAGTACTACTACTACCAAGAAGTTCGCAGCGAGCGGTCTTCGAGCGTTAATTTTCAAGCCAAGCCTAACGATGACGCAGCCAGCCTCGGGAAACGTCGCCGCCCTGCAACTGATGGCCGTTGCCGTCTGTGCAGGAGCTCTCCTCGCAAGAGCTCGCGCACGAGCTCTCGAAAACACAGCACTCAACAACATTGCCTCCGCCTACTGGACCATCGTCGAGAGGCGCGAAAAGGAACCCAAGCAAGACAGCAAGGATGAAAGTTTTCCCGCGCGCATTGTACCGGATCCATGTCTCGAGCCTGACAATGAAAATCTTGCCAAGCTCGGGCTCAAACCCAACTTTTGCTGGACTGACGTCAATATCGAGAATCAGCCCGAGCGTAAACGCAAGCTCGTTCTTCTCGTGCGCCATGCCGAGGCCATCCACAACGTCGCAGAAAAGGCCGTAGGGAAAAAGGTTTGGAACGAAACCGAGGGGCTCAAGGAAAAGTATCTCGATGCGCCTCTCAATGACACCGGCCGAGCGCAAGCCGCCGCGCTCGCCGAAGCTGTAAAAGATGCCATTCAAAACAAGGGTCTTCACATTGATGCCATTGTGCTTTCACCACTCGCGCGCGCTCTCGAAACCGCTCACATTGGCCTTGCGAGCGTGTGGGAAAACGTACCCAAGGTTGCAGTCGAGCATTGCCGCGAACGGTTTGGCATATGCCTTTCTGAAAAGCGCCGTCAAGCATCCATCATGGCCGCCGATTACCCAAGCGTTGACTTTTCACGCATGCTCGTCTCCGACCATGACTCGTGGCATCGCGATGATTATCGCGAGACACCCGCAGATATTGAGCGCCGCGTCCATACCTTTTTCGACTGGCTCATCAACGAAACCCCTTGGGACCATGTCGCTGTGGTCACGCACTCGGACTACATTGCGCATGCTCTACAAGCGCTTGGGGCTCCCTGGCATTGGCCTGCCAATGGCGAACTCGTTCCCGTCGTCGTTGAGGCCAACATCTCCAACTAACTCATCTATTTATCTTGCTCAATTCCATGAGGCAACGTACTCACAAAAACATCCTTGCAATTCTGCAATGTCAACCTTTATCAGAAAATGATGACGACACGACAGCCTTGCTGGGGTAGCTTTGGATCAAAGGGACTGTACGTCCAAATCGCTCGCTTCTTCTCTGTCCTCCAAAAGAAAAGAAATTATTGACAGACGTTTTAAAACGCTGCGAGTCGAGAAAGACGATCAAGCGTCCTTGACCCCGGCACTTTCAACACTGAATAGATTCTTGGTTCCCGGGTTGAGCGCGGAGGTGCGCAAACAAAACACTGCAAAACACACATGCAAACAAACAACAAAATGCGTCGAATCGCTCGAGACTTGCAGCAATGACGACGACGCGTTCGACATATTGCTGTTTCCAACTTGATCACAGCGCACAAGAGTACGTTTGATAAATTACATCAAAGAATTCGAATATAAAACGTCAAACAACACAAGAACTTTCGATGTGACCGTAGAAATAGTAGCCGGCAGATAATGTAAAGCGAAAAGAGACCAGGCGGCGTCGTGCGGTCGAAGCGCTGAACCGCGACAGGAGAGTGATGCTTGCTGTTCAATCAAGGATAAGCAAAAGATGTCACGAAATGCATTGATAAGGTACTCTCTACATGGCCAAAGCCAACAGACCAAACAACAACCTTGGAGCAGTATCTAGCTCCATCCGGAAAAAGTAATACGCTGCCGCGACAGCAGCTTCGACTCGCTTCTCTGCATCTCAAGCCGCAGCAGAAGAGGCTGCCCGTAATTCACGCAACTTCGCTTCAAGCGCCTTGGCGTCCTTATGTGAGGCTTTTATAGCAGCATCAGCGAGTGCACGCGTGCGTGGCGACGCTGCCGCTCGCAGTGGCTGACGAATGGCTCCCTGGGGCCGCGCCGCCATAGGACGTGGACTTTCCGGTCCCGAGGTCGTCGGCGCCAGCGCAGAGAGCGTGGGAGGACGCTCCTCGATGGGCAGAGGACGTCGACGCTCCGGCACGCGGACCTTGGGCACCCCACGAGCGTACGCCTCGCGGGCCATTTGCCGCCCAAAGGCGAGAACTTCCTTGCGCTTCTGATCTCGTTTGGAAGCCTCGCAATCCGCAATAGCGCGTCGTGCCAGTTTGCCCACAGTTGAAGCTTCAACGCGTACACGTCCAGCGGTCACTGGACCTTCGGGAAGCGCATGCACATTGTTGGCGTACGAACGCATGTGCTCCTCGATTTCTGCCACAGTCGGCTGTTTGTGCTGCTCGGCCAGTTCTCGTAGCTGCTGTCGACGCTCGTTCTCCAAAAGTTGCGTCTCCGCCATGAAACGCATTTCCAAGCGCTCATGCAACAGCGCCTTGGGCCGTCGCGCAGGTTGCAGACTTGCCTGGAGCCGCGCTTGCCTTTCCGCATGTTTTTCTCGCAATTCGGTCATCCATGCTGCGCGCTGTAGGGCTGTGGCCGCGGCTTCGCGCTGGAGTCGCTCCTCCGCGGCCATGGACCGTCGAGCCTCTGCTTCGCGTTCCGCCTCGCGCGTGGCATCCGCGCGTCTCGCTCGAGCACGTTCGAGGGCAAGTCTTTTGCGACGCATTTTCGTCACTAGACGTCGCGCCTCGCGCGCGCGCTCGAGCTCCTCCTCGGGTACATGTCGTGCCATGCGCTCTTTCCATGCGGCAAGCTGCTTTGCCCGAGTCTCTAGCATTTCAGTCTCCTGGGCACGCTGCAAAGTCTCACGTTGGACGGCGACGATGCGCTTGACCTCCTCGGGCAGCGAGTCGGCCTCGCCCATGCCATCGACGCCCAAGGAAGGATGATTTGCGGCGTACTCTTGCATGACGTCGACGGCTTCCCCGTGCGTTTCTTCGCCGCACTCGCCACACGAGCAGGCGTCCTCATGGTCTTCGCTTGTGGCGTTTAATTCGTTCTCGACGGCTACATTGGCAGCTGCATGCTCCTCCTTGCTGTCGTTGCCACGCTCAGTGTCGTTCGCACCGCTTTCACTGTTATCGATTGCAAAAGTCTTCTCGAGACTAGCCTCCTTGCCAGCTTTTTCAAATGCTTGGTCAGTCAAGGCGCCATCCACCTCGTTCTTGCTTTCTTCGTTGCTCGTGGTCTCTTCTTGTTCCGCGTCATTTTCCTCACCTTTCTCCTCTCCTCCTTCACCCTCTTCAGCACTTTCTCCTTCTTCTTCTTCTTCTTCTCCTTCTTCTTCTTCTCCTTCTTCATCAGCACTATCCCCTGCGTTGCTGGACGCAGCTTCTGTGCCTTCTTCGAGCGCGTCGTCACCTTGCTTCTCCTTCTCCTCCGCCTCCTTCTCACCGTTCGCCTCCATCGTGGCCTTCTCCGCCTCCGCCTCGACGAGCTCACGCTCCGCCACGACAGACGCTCGCAGCTTCTTCGCGCTCTGCCAGCGCCTCCAAGCTGGCTCGGAGACTTGAGAGGCCAATCGTGATGGACTTCTCGCGCGGCGTCCCGCGACGGGCCGGCCTGGACCCGGCTTGGACTCGCGAGCTCAGCTTGGCATCCGATTGAACGAACGGTCTCCGGCGCGGACCCGAGCGAGCCCCGCGCTGTCCCACCTGCCAAAACGAAAAGATAAGATAAGGAAAAACAAGGTGTGTACTATTCTGGCGACGAAAGTGTGTACTTTCGAGTCCGAGGCCGAGGCCGCCGAGAGCACCAACATAGGCCTACTATGAGTAGTGTACGTATAGGCCTCGTGCGGACAAATGACCAAATGTCTCCGTCCATTCTGGAGCCCGTCATCCATGGAACCGATGCTTGTAGATAAATTTAACTTGACAGACAAATTGTTCTCACTTACTAGCTAGCTAGCTAGAACGCTACGCCGAGCGAAATTATAAGCGCGCGTCTTCGGGGAAGCCCTTGAGAGAGGCGCGCACGGCCTGCGTGGCCAAGACCGACGAAGCGCCACCCAGAACAGCGCCGTACTGGTACGTGCGCTGAAAGTTCTCGAGCTTGGACCCGAGACCTATCTGCGTGAGTGCACGTCCACCAAAGATCTGGATTGCGCCGTCATTCACCACGCGTGCGGCCTCAACCTGCTGATTCTTGAGAAGAGAGATCGCGCCAGAAAGCTTCTTGGTCTGCTCTTCGTACGACATGTTGTCCATCTTGTATGTGACATTATCCATCAATGCCGACACTGAATCCACATACGCGCACATGGTCGCGAGACGCTCCTGGATTTGAGGCTGATGAATCAGACGCTTGCCGAAGACCTTGCGGTTGTACGCCCACTTGTAGCACTCCTCAATGATGAGACGGCTTTGGCGGTTGTTGCCGACAGCCATGGCCCAACGCTCGTGGTTAAAGTTGGCCATAGCCAACAAAAAGCCACCGCCTTCCTTGCCGAGCCGGTTGCTTACAGGAACCTTGGCATTCTCATAGGTAACGAGGGCAGTGTTGGCGACCGAGCTGTACGAGGTCTTGATGCGCTTCGTCGTTACTTCATCAGTTCGTTCAACAAGGAGGAGCGAGAGACCACCATGGCCCTTGCCGCCCGTGCGTACCAAAGTGGTAAAGTAATCGGCCGGGTAGCCACCCGTGATCCACTTCTTGAGGCCATTCACAACGTAGTGGCTGCCGTCTGCCGAAAGCTTGGCCTCGGCGGTAGAGTTGGCTACATCGCTGCCAGCGTAAGGGTCCGTAATGGCAAGGCAAATGCGCTTCTCACCGCGCAAAACAGATGGTGCGATGCGGTTTACAAGCTCCGGGGAGCCAAAGTTCAGGAGGGGCGGAAGGCCAATCACACAGCCGCCAATGAGTCCGTCCACGAGAGCGGTGCTGCCGCATCGCTTGAGCTCTTCGGATACGACACGCTCTACCGAATGGTCAAACTCCTCCGGCTTGATGCCGCCCGGGAGCTTGTCGACCATCTTGAGGTGCTCACCTGGACCCATGGACGCAGCAATGTAGCCAAAGTCGCCCATTTTCTGGAAAATCTCAAAGGGGTACTCGCCGGCCGCCTCCCATTCACTGACAAAGGGAATGATCTCACGTTCAACGAACTCGCGGCACGCGCGGCGCACGCGCTGGTGCTTCTCCGTCTCGAAAGGCGAGATCCACTCGGCGTACGGGACCGGGCTCAAGGCTCCAAGATCACGCGGCGGCGGGACCGTCTTGCCCTTGACCGTACCAATCATCAGCTTCTCCTTGTACTGTTCCAGGACACTCAGCCTGTGGAGGCTGTAAAACTCCTCGGTGCAGTCGGTGCCGGCCACCTTGACGAGCAGGTGCTTCGACCCGGGGTGAAAGTTCATGAACATGCTCACGTCCAGAACCATGCCGTCGATCACAAGCCAGGCGTCGCCCTCGGCATTGTGCTTTTCGACCTCGGCCATATCAATCTCGCGCATCTCCTTCTTACCCATCTTGCCTCGAATTCTCCTTTCCTTTCCTTTCCTTTCCTTTTTCTTTTTCCTTTCTTTCGTGACGACGACTGCGTCAAAGCCCCAGGTGTCCGGGGTTTAATTTGGTCTTGTCTTGTTGTCTTGCGGGTTTGCCGGCCGGTTTGCCAGCCATCCAGGGTCACTGGCATTCAAGATAGGGTTGACGAATGAGTCCGATCAGCAGTGTCTGCGCGTGGGACTAAGAGCGTGCTAGACGGCGGCTACTCGGCCGCGCCCTCGTACGGGCGCGCGCGCGAGGGATGGAGGGAGGGAGGGATGGAACGAGGAGGCGGCGAAGGGCGGAGTTCCGATCGTAAGCCGCGCCAGCAGCCAGAAGCCAGGCTTTCGCAGACAGATTTGACGCTGACCGCGAAGGTGCCGTCGCACGAGGTGGGGCCGCGAATTTTGGACCGCGCGATGTTAGCCTTGCACGAGGGAACCAAGGGAAAAGGATTGTAGTAGTGGAATGCGGAGAGGGGCCTTGAGAAAGTGACAAAAAGGCGACCAACCAGCCTGCTCTGACCCGACTCGGGCTAAAAAGTCGAGGTAGACGTGCGTGTGTGTGTGTGATTGACGAAAGTGCAGAGACATTAATCAGAGAAGTTGCCATCTTTTCAAGCGGCATGGCCTTGAATCCATCGTCCCTTCGACTGCCGGCGCGAGCGTGTAGCAGCACACGTCACCAGGCCCCCAAATCTATGAGAAAGAGGCGATTCTTCTGGAAAGCAAACCGTTGAAAGCAAATTAAACCCCAAGTGTGAGCATACAAGACCGGGTTTTAAAGGTGTACAGACGACAAGACTAGATATAATTGCACTCTACTTACAAGCGCGATTCTTCAGGGAAGCCCTTGAGAGAGGCGCGCACGGCCTGCGTGGCCAAGACCGACGAAGCGCCACCCAGAACAGCGCCGTACAGCGCCGTACTGGTACGTGCGCTGAAAAATTCTCGAGCTTGGATCCGAGACCCGTTTGTGTAAGCGCACGTCCACCAAAGATCTGAATTGCGCCGTCGTTCACCACACGCGAAGCCTCAACTTGTTGATTCTTCAGAAGAGAGATCGCGCCAGAAAGCTTCTTAGTCTGCTCGGCATACGACATGTTGCACATCTTGTATGTGACATTGTCAATAAGCGCCGAAACCGAGTCCACATACGCGCACATGGTTGCGAGACGCTCCTGGATTTGTGGCTGATGAATCAGACGCTTGCCGAAGACCTTGCGGTTGTATGCCCACTTGTAGCACTCCTCAATGATGAGACGGTTCTGGCGGTTGCCACCGACAGCCATGCCCCAGCGCTCGTGGTTAAAGTTAGCCATAGCCAACAAAAAGCCACCGCCTTCCTTGCCCAAAAGGTTGCTGGCAGGCACCTTGACGTTCTCAAAGGTAATGAGCGAGGTTCCGGCAACAGCGCTGTACGAGGTCTTGATGCGCTTCGTCGTCACGCCTTCGGTGCGCTCTATGAGCAGAAGCGAGAGACCACCATGGCCCTTGCCGCCCGTGCGCACCAACGCCGTAAAGTAGTCTGCGTCGTAACCACCCGTGATCCACTTCTTGAGGCCATTCACAACGTAGTGGCTGCCATCTGCCGAGAGCTTGGCTTCAGCGGTGGAGTTGGCTACATCGCTACCGGCGTACGGGTCCGTGATGGCCAGGCAAATGCGCTTCTCACCGCGCAGGATCGCGGGCGCAACGCGCTGAACGAGCTCTGGCGAGCCAAAGTTCAGGAGGGGCGGAAGGCCAATCACACAGCCACCTCCAAGACCATCAACCAAAGCCCAGCTTCCGCATCGCTTCAGCTCTTCACTAACGACACGCTCGACAGAGTAGTCATAATCTTCCGGCTTGATGCCGCCCGGGAGCTTCTCGACCATCTTGAGGTGCGGGCCAGGACCCATCGATGCCGCAATGTAGCCAAAGTCGCCCATCTTCTTGACGATTTCCTTTGGGAACTCGCCGGCCGCCTCCCATTCACTGACAAAGGGAATAATCTCACGTTCAACGAACTCGCGGCACGCGCGGCGCACGTTATGGTGCTTTTCCGTCTCGAAAGGCGAGATCCACTCGGCGTACGGGACCGGGCTCAAGGCCCCGAGATCACGCGGCGGCGGGACCGTCTTGCCCTTGACCGTACCAATCATCAGCTTCTCCTTGTACTGTTCCAGGACACTCAGCCTGTGGAGGCTGTAAAACTCCTCGGTGCAGTCAGTACCGGCCACCTTGACGAGCAGGTGCTTCGATCCGGGGTGAAAGTTCATGAACATGCTCACGTCCAGGACCATGCCGTCGATCACAAGCCAGGCGTCGCCCTCGGCATTGTGCTTTTCGACCTCGGCCATATCAATCTCGCGCATCTCCTTCTTGCCCATCTTGCTCGATTGCGTCCCTGCCTGACTGTCCTCACGAATGTGTCTATCTCTGCGTCTCCTGCGATGGCGACGGCGACGACGATGCGGGTGACGATAGAGTTCTGCTTCGTCGCGCGCTCGGCCTGGCCGCGCCAAAGACCAGGCGCCAAGCCCTAAGGCCAGGTTTAGGCGAAACGCTATGGTAAAGGCGGAGCGGGCCTGGCGTAATGTGCAATGTAACCCAAGCCAAGCCAAGCCAAGCCGACCCGACCCGACCCGTGCGCTGCTTGCTGCTGCTGATGCGAACCCACGGGAAAAGAAGACGGAAGGCGGCTATGGCTACGTTGTTGTGAGCGGAACAAGGCTAGCTGGCCTGCGACCGCGACGCGCGTCCAGAAGCCTAGCTTCGTGCAACGAAATTCATCGTTGCAAGGGTCGGGCGCGGGGAGATGATTCCGATCTCGAGTAAACGAGGATATTCTGGCGCAGAATAAGGCAGAGAGGATAAAATGGACCAGCGAGGATATGCTGCGCTGCGAATGGACAAAGGGCGCGGGGGCGGCGGGTGCAAGTGCAGGCGGGGCGGGCGCAAGTGGGGCATGCCGGTGTGCAAGTGGACTATCGCGGGCGCAAGTGGAAAGTTTTGCTGTCGGCGGACCTTGACGCGCTGCAGGCGCTCAGCGATGATCTAAACGCGGATACCGCGGAGAGGAACGGCGGGCGAGGCGCGCGGGCGCGGAGGCGGAGAACAGCGGCGACAGCAGCAGCAGCAGCAGCAGCAGCAGCAGAAGTAGCGCGAGCGCGAAGCCCGGGAGCCCACGCACGATGGGCAAGTCGAAAAAGTCGCGCGGGTCCCGAGCAGGAGCCAAAAAGGCGGCTGCACAAAAGCAGCAGCAGCAGCAGCAGCAGCAGCAACAGCAAAAGGAGCAGCAAAAGGAGCAGCAAAAGGAGCAGCAGGAAAAGGAACAGAGCGCCGCCGATGCTGATCCGCCCAAGGCGAAGGCGGAGGACTTAAAGCAAGAGCCAGAGACCCAAGCGCCCCAGGACAAGGAAACTGTCGAAAAAGGGGTCGAGGAACAGGTGTCCTCTCAAGCCTCGGCCTCTGCCTCAGCTACGGAACAGAGCGAGGAGAGAAAAAACCAAGCCACAGAGACATCTGAGGAAGATGGCAAAGAAGACACAAACGACGACAAGAACACCGATGCCAATGCTTTTGGCAAAAACGAGTCCGTCGAAGATGCAACCCCCAAAGATGAATCCAACGTTAGTACTGCTGCGGATACCGCTAATCCTGCTGCGGAAAGCGCCACGGAGGGCGATGCGCAAGACGATAACACGCGGGAACAGACACGAAACAAGCTCGATGACGCGCTGGGCAATCGTCCAGGTCGAGAAGAACTCGCCAAAGATGGCGTTCTGGGATCCAAACCAGGTGTCGCCGACAGCCTGCAGGCCACGGCGCAAGAGCTTGACCAGAAACTCCGTCGCAGCTCGCTGGACCAAAGTCTGGCACAGCGACCAGATCAAAGCGCACTCGAGGAGAAGGGAGTCCTGAAAAAAGAAAATGTGAGTAATACGTTGGCGCAGACAGCGCAAGATCTCAAGCGCCAGCTCAGTCACAACAAACTTGGCGGCCTGTTGGAGTCTCGGCCCGATATTGACGAGCTCAAGCGTCGTGGAATGCACTCTGGCCTCGAGGTCGCGCCCAGTCTCCAGGATCGTCGATCATCGCTCGAACGGCAGATCCATGCCGACAAGGTTGCGCGCAACATGGAAACGCGACCTGAAGCCTCTGAACTCGAACGCGCTGGCGTCCTTCCCGAGGGGTCTTCTGAGCAAGGTCTTGCCCCGGGTCTTGCGCGACCGAAGCGCGACCTGGAGCATCAGATGCGCCGAGACAGCGTCTCACGCGGACTGTCATCGCGACCGGAGCCTGAAGAGCTCGCAGCCAAGGGTATTCTCCCCGAGTCATCGCCTTTGCAAGACGAACAGCCTACAGACAATTCGCGCGACGAGAACCTTTTGCGCTCGCGATTTGCGATTGCTCTTAAGGGCGCTTTGCACTTGGAGAAACTCGGCCTCATTGACGCGCAGCTCAAGGGAATCCTCAAGAATCTCATTTTCGATGAGGATGAGCGCATCATGGCCGTTGTTGAGGTCTTCGAGACCGAACATGACGTCAACGACATGCTTGACGGCTTGCTTAATGTCCTGCGAGCCCACATCACCGCCATTATGACCGCTGCCGAGTGATATAAGTTCATTGCCAGCCTTGCATTGTCATCTTCACTTGCCCTCCTCCTCCTCGTTTCTTATTCTTCTTCTCTTTCTTCTTCCTTCATGAAGAGGTCAGTACGTTTTTTTATATAAACATTGTAAGAGACTCTTGTATGCCATCTTTTGATCTTTAGGCTATTTGGGATGGCAGATTTTTTTTCAAACTGGTATCTGTTTCCCTACAAAAGTGCATTGCAAAAGATATGGAGGGGGCTATCACCTCCAGACCCCAACTTGAAACATGGCTCGGAAACTGCAATGCTCGAGGCATTCCGAGTGCACGTAGCATCAGGCGAGAAAACGGAGCCAAACTTACCGCAAAAAAAATTGCCCGATGACCTTAATGACCGCCTACCCCGCTGAAGTTCTTGCAAGGGTGCTCTTGTCATCGGTATTTGCTTGTGGGGCAAACAGTCTCTGAGTGCGTTGCATCTGCGCTGGAAAGCTCGCATAAGTAAGCTTTACTTTGCCAAGGAACAATTTATTCATTTCTCACTCGGCTCGGCTTGGCTCGGCTTGGCGCGCACGAGCATGCTTAATGACCAAAACCGGATGGAGCGAACTCTTTCCGTGGAATACCTAACAGTGATGCACTATTACCCGACGGCATGTATCAAAGGATGGTTCTGAAACGATCACCAGCACGGACCCATCCGACCCTTCGGTTGGCGACGCAAGTGTGATGTCTGCCTCTGCATACTTTACCGGTGTTCGGGGTCGGTTCGGGAAGGTTTGAATTCAAACTGCGATGCAGGTTGTCCTTGAACTTTGGAAGGAGAGGGCAAGTGTGTGTGTCTGACGATGGATATGCTCTTCCTCGCAGATGCGACCACAGGTGGGGGGTCTGCAAAAGTAGCAGTCGTCTTGGTGGTGTTCTTTATCTATCGAATCGTGCATGTCAGTGGATCTTGTGATCTTGTTCACTTTTCCTATCAGCCATTTTCGAGGGGGGGGAGGGGGGGGGGGCATAATATTTACCATTTAATAGGGTACCACGAGCTTTGGAAGGAGAGGGCAAGTGTGTGTGTCTGACGATGGATATGCTCTTCCTCGCAGATGCGACCACAGGTGGGGGGTCTGCAAAAGTAGCAGTCGTCTTGGTGGTGTTCTTTATCTATCGAATCGTGCATGTCAGTGGATCTTGTGATCTTGTTCACTTTTCCTATCAGCCATTTTCGAGGGGGGGGAGGGGGGGGGGGCATAATATTTACCATTTAATAGTGTACCACGAGAATCACGAATATACTTTGAGGCCGTGACCCTTTTCTGTGCAATGTATATCATGTTGTCATCACCTTCTTCTTTCACCTCTACCTTTCCCTGCATACTACGAAATGTGAAGTTCTAAAGGGAGGTATTCGAATCTTTGTTTCTTGTTCCCAGGCAGTAAAGTCACACTCCATGCTGGAAACGAAGGAATGATCCATGACAAGCATCATGAGTGGACAAGGTACAATCATGTAAGAATACGTTGAAGAACGAGCAAGGGTGGCAAGAAGCAAAAGGAAAAGGAAAAGAAAACAAAAAAAAAAGGGGGGGAAAGGGGATGAAAGGTTCCGAAATACGCCTATCAAATAGGGCTACCACAATTAAGATGGCAGCCACGACGAAGAGGCAGTCTCGACGCCAAACAGGGTGTTCATCGTTCAGTCACGCAGTCGGTCGATCGATTTAATTAGAAAATCACATCGTCAGCTCCATGATGGCGTTGACAACGTCGCCGTCGTTGGCCTTGAGGACCTTGGCAGCCTTGGCCTTGGAGACCTTGCCCTGCTCCATGACAAGAGAGACGTCCTTCTCGTCGAGGCCGGACATGTCGACCTCGCCGTCGTCGCCCTCGGCGTCAGCCTCGCCGGCCTCGCCGGCAGCGGCGGCCTCGCCACCCTCGGCGCCGCCAGCAGCGGCCTTGCTCTGCGCCTGGAGAGCCTCCATCTGCTTCTGGAGCTCCTGGATCTTCTCCATGTTCATGGCGCCGTCAGGGCCGAACTGCTGGGCCGCGAGCTGCTGGGCGCGCGCCGCCGAGTCGTCCATGGTCGCCTCGCCAAAGACAATAAAGGTGTCCGAGTTGGGGGCGCGCATGACGTCCGGGTTCGCGATGGCGAAGACCTCGCCGGTCTTCTTCTTCATCGCGACGCGGTTCACGCCGGGGACGCTCTTGAGGCCGAGCTTCTGCACGGCCTTGCGCGCCTTCTTCTCGTTGCGGTTCGCGCGGCTCATGCCGGGCATGCCCTCGTCCTCCTCATCATCGCCGCCGTTCTCCTCGCCGGCGACCTCCTCCTCCTGCTCCAGGGCGGCGGCCTCCTCCTCCGTCACCTCCTGCACCTTGGGCTCCTCCGCGGCCGCCATCGTCCCGCTCCTGCTGCTGCTCCGCGCGCAAGGCTCCACGATCTTCTCCTCGCAGGCCTCCTTCGTCTTCTGCTCTCCCGCCCTCGCCCTCCTTCTCCGCCCGCCTCCTCCTCCGCACACGGCAGCCCCGCCGCCGCGCTTTCGCCCCGCCACGGTCGCAAACCGCCGCGCCCGCGCCCCGCCGCCACCACCGATTCGGAGCCGCACTTGCGCGCCGCCATAGAGCGCTTGCGCGCCGCCGGAAAGCGCTTGCGCGGGCCCATAGCGCACTTGCCGAGCCCACTTGGCCCGGCCCGCGCCCCCCCCCCCCCCCCGGGGGGGGCGCCCGCCGCCGCACGCCGCGGAGGGGCTTCGCCGCCAGGGGACGGGCGATCAGGATCTGGAACGAATACGGCACTGGTATGGAACCAAAGGGGAATGGATATGGAACGGAGGGGGAACAACGGATAGGTTAGGGATAGGGGAGAGAGGGAAGAAGAAGAAGGAATGAAGGGAGAGAGGGGGGAAGGGAGGGAAGAACGTCCATTCGCTTGGCTTTTTGCTGCGATTGCTATGGTTTGGAGACAACAGTCAGTCCGCACTCTTTCTCTCCCTCTCACGCGCGCGCGCGCGTTTTCCGGCTAGTTTGAACTTGGCCTGACAGTGTTGGTTTTGGTTTGATTGTGGCGCACAAACACACCCAACACTGTGAACTAAATGAGACAGTTTGGACACAGCGCAGCCTGACCTCGCTAGGAACAAATTGTCTTGCTTATTAGGCTACGTACCTAGCTGCGAAGCCTAGTTGGTTTTGTTTTCCTTGCAAAGGTGGAAAAAGAAACGTGCCAAGAAGGCAAGGTCAATCATCGTTCGCGCTGTCTAGCTAACGGCGTCCCTGTCTGCCGACCTGTCTGCCTGCCTGCCTGCCTGCCTGCCCGCCTGCCTGCCTGCAGATCATCTCACAGGATGACGACGGCTGACGCCGAGATTGACAAGAGCAGCAGTAGCAGCAGCAGCAGCAGCAGCAGCGAGAACGACCCTGAGGAAAGCATGAACGAAATCCTCAAAGGAGTAGCTTCAAAGCAAGAGCATATTGACAGCGACGGCAACTCCCCAACAAAAGAGAAAGAGAACGTCAAACAAGAGCAGAATGACCCATCACACGAAAACCAAGATCCTCAATCAGCAGACGCAATCCTTCTCGCCAAAGCGCGAGGCCTCGAAGTTCCCGAAATGAACATAAACTTGAATCAGACCCGGTACCAGGTCGTGCGTGATTGTGCCGAAAACCTTGGCTGGGGTTTGTCAGACACCGGTCGTGGCGCATGGTCGATCGCCTGGCACGACTGCGGCGGCATCACGGCAGAGTCCTCCATCTCGACCCTCAATCCGCTGCAAAAGATCAATCACTTTCCTGGCATGTCCAAGATCTGCCAAAAGTGCAAGCTCGGTCTCACCATCGGCCGACTCGCCGGGTCCATGCCCGAATTCTTCGACTTTCACCCCAAAACGTGGAGTCTGCCCAAAGAAAAAGAGTCGCTGCGTAAATGGTTCCAGCTCGAATTCGTCAGTCGCAAGCAGCGCCCTGTACTTATTGTCAAGCCTGATGGAGGTTGCCAGGGAAATGGCATCTTCCTTTCCAACGAACTCAAGGACCTTGACGACCTTCAAGGTCTCTCCGCTGTGCAGCAATATCTTCCCAACCCCTTTCTCATCAACGGCTTCAAATTCGATTTGCGCATCTACGTTGTCGTCACAAGTTGCACGCCTTCCCTTCGCGCCTTTCAGCATTCACAAGGTCTCGTGCGCTTTTGCACCGTAAAGTACGAGCGACCACGACGCGAGAACTTGGCAAACCGCTTCATGCATCTCACGAACTACGCAGTCAACAAACACAATGCAAACTACAAAGATGGCCAAAGGGACAATGAGACGGGTCTGGGCGCGCACCAGGGAGGACGTAGCGGCAGCGACGCCGCTGAAGAGGCCTCCAAGTGGTCACTCGAACAATTGTACGATTTCTTGGCCGAGCGCGGCCATGATGTGGAGCACGTTCAGCGCAATGTTCAGGACATCATTGTCAAGACACTGCTCTCCATCCAGCCAAGTCTGGCGCAAGACTATCGGGCCTGCTTTGGCAAAGAAGGCGCCTCCCAAGCAGGATCCAAGGAGGGTTTTCGCTGCTTTGAGCTTCTTGGATTCGACATTATGCTCGATGCGGGACTTCAACCGTGGGTAATCGAAGTCAACCATTCTCCCTCTCTGCATTGCGACGCTCCTCTTGACAGACGTGTCAAGGAACAAGTCGTACGAGAGTCCTTGATTCTCGGCTGCGTTGACGCCGACGATCTCTTGGCAGGAGAAGCACGGCCCAGACCGACTTCACTTGCAGATCAGCGAGAGCGAATGGGGGAGCTTCTCGCCAAGCGTCGCGGTCTTACAACTTCGAGCGGATCGGTGCCGGCCTCAACGTCAACGACGGGACAAAACTCGGACTTCTCTCCGCAGAATACTCCTCGACAAGGGGGTGCGCTCTCGGGCCGAGCGACGGAAATGCGCGACAACAAAGTCCATGTATTGAGATCTGAGACTCGAGCGATTTCTCCCGAGACTGTCGCGCATGACGACGATTCGAGTGCAGACCAAGAAGGGGAGGCTGCCGCCAAAGTTGGCGACGACACGAACTCTTCTCCCTCGGGAAACGATACAGGCGATCAGTTTGTCAAGAGTCAGAACCAAGAAGTGTCCCCACAAACACAGTCCGTTCAAGCTACTTCTTCGTCTCCCGTTGTCTCAAGCGAGGACTCGCTGCTGCAGAAGCTACGGACAGCCTACGAGGATGCGCACTGTGGCGGTTTTCGGCGCATTCTCCCTTATGATCCCAATCAACCCGAGGCGGAGGCGTACGCACAAATTGAGGCCTTTAAAACGCCTCTTATGAAGGAAAATCCGGTAACAATGCGGCGACGCATCATTATTGAAAAACAGCGACAAGAGTTAGAAGCCGAGAGGGAGCGTGTCCGCATCATGACTGGCGATCGACCCGTGTGGGGTGCGGGTGTGGCCAGCGGAGGTAAATCTGCGCGGAATGGGGCCACTGATGAAGATATTAAACGGCGGAGGGCCGCCAACCGTCGCCAATTCGAGCAAGAATGCGCGCAGGCTGTTGCAGCTGGCAAACCAGTTCCCTTGCCTCGAGTGGCCTCCCTTCAGCCCTTTCAACGCAGGTTTAAGTCCATTAATGCTGATGGCTCCTCGCGAGAGCCGTCGCCTCGTGGTGAGCGCGACAGCAATGGACCTTCCAAGAACAATGTGCAAAGCCGCACGCAGGTGCAAATGCGCATCCAGACGTTACAATTCGACGGGTTCTAAGGTGACCTGAGCCGTTGTAAATGTATACATAGTACACTTTTGCGGTCGATAAGTCTATTTTGTTATTTTGTATTCCTCGCAAGTTTACCTATGGGGCCGGTCTCTTCAATCAAGATCGATCGAAGTGCATAACTATCTTGGCAATTTTTGTGTAAGTTAGGTTTTTTTGCTCCCAAATAGCAAAATAGCTAGCTAGCGATCATTCCATATCCACGCGCGTAAGCACACGGACGCAGGCACGCGCGCGCAAGGCATAAAATCTAGTCGCGACTCATCTTGGGGGCGCGCACAAGACCGCCGGCGCCGGGAAGAGCGCCCGCATCAGCAAGCGTAGAGATCCTAAAGTACGTGCTGTGCTGCGACATGAATTGATGGCCGAGCACACAGAGAGACGCCGTTTGCAACACAAGCGTCCCTGCCGTAACAAAGCCATGGCGGTTGTAGTGCCGGAGCATACCGGCAAAGAAAACAATAAGAGGAAAGCTCAGAAACCAAAGCCCGCCGAGAACCATGAGGCGGCGCAAAAACATGACCAGACGCTCTCCGCCGCGAGACGCTTGCGAGCGAATGGTCGCAAAGAGGCTCGCCACAAAGGCAATGCCCAGGAGGAAGCGAATTCCTACCAAAATGTGGCCAGGCGTAGACTCGTGGTCATGAAACTTGGAAAAGTCACCATCGTAGCCCTTGTTGGAGATTTGCAGCAGCATGGAAACAATAACCAAGGCAATAAGCACAAAGACTACCACGTTCGGGCCCTTGAACATTGACGCAGGATTGCGCAGGATCGTGGCCACGCTATTGGCGCGAGAGTCGTCGGCGCTAGTCTCCACCAGCGTCCATCCGGTGGCCAGGCAAATAAGTACAAAGGAGATGACCGTTTGCGAGAGGCCTTCCAGGATCTCGGACAGCAAATCGAAGACATGCACACCGTAGCCGTTCGACTTGTAAACTTGCAAGTGGAAGAGCTCAAAGCCAAGTGAGACGAGCTGCAGGATGAATGCCAAAAGCAAGAGCTGCACCACCAAATGCACCTTGTGGGTCTCCTCGTAGTGGCTCTTTAGCATGACAAGCAGGTATGCCAAGTAGCCACCCATGGCCACAAACGTGAAGAGGTACAGCTTGGGCAAGCCGTACTCATCTGCGGGGAGGTGCGTATTGCCCGGATTCAAAAAGTGAAGCTCGTATGACATTGGCGGCACACGAGCATTGTATTGCTCCAGTGCACAGTCTGCCGCAATGACAAACCAGCCGGCCGTGCGCTCATCGTGGTTGATTGTCCAGCTGAACTCCCACTCGACCATGCCCTTTTCTAACATTTTGATGGACGAGTGGTTGGCTTTGCCCAGGCCCTCGGACACGATCTGTTGATGACTCGCCGTCTTCTTGCCAATGGGAATACTGGCATGTGCATAGGCAATTTTGTCCGTGCACGCTGGTGCGTCATGGTACTTGTCCCAGACCTCGTCCATGAAGAGGTACAGAGCGGGCGACGTCTGCCAGGTCCTCGGGTCCTGGTACGTGAATTTGCCGGACACCGCGCCCTCGCCCACGGCAAAGCTGAACTTGGTGATCTCGTACTCTGGGCCGTGGTCGAAGTCGCCGGCCTCCAGCTTGAACTTGCCAGACACTGACTTGCCCTCTGCACCGGCAAGGAGCGTGAGCACGATTTGAGCCAGCAGCGCAAGCGCTACTCGCGCCTGCATGGAGGCAGCTCCTTCCCGCGCGCGCGTCATCGTCGCTGTCGCTGTGCCCGGGTCTCTTCGCCCGCTGCCGTGGTCGACGGTTTGCTCGGTGCCAAAGCAAGACGACCGAGTAATAGGCGGGTGACGTGTCAGTCACTGCTTTTGAGCGTTACCGCCTCCGAAGCCGCCTCGGGCGGGCGTGGGGCTGCCCGAGACCGCCGCCTCCGCCGCCGCCGCCGCGCCGCCTCCGTGCTCCGCGCACGTCGCGAGCGTCGCGGGCACGTCCTCCGAGTCAGGTCCGCGATTTGTTTGCTTGCGCTTGCACTTGCACTGCCAGCTTGAACTAGAAGCGAAAGCGAAGAGGCGGGCGCCAGATCATGCGATTAAGAGGCTCGATGAGGCCGGCTCCGACGTAGTAACGTGAAAGGCTACAGGCAGGCTCAACCGCTACGAACTACTAATAAGTAGACCATTGTAAAACGTCGAGAATGATGATTGACAAAAGCTTAATGACGAGGCTTTTGATGAAAGAACCAATTGAAGAGTGGTGGAATAGGTGATTAATTAGCGACAGAGACGTTCACTAATATCAAGAAAAAGATAGGGTATACCGCCTCGCGACGCTTCCACCGCACGAGATTTCTAGCCGCCGTGAGAGACTAGCTGTGAGTGTCTGGATGGCCTCATCTGTAAGCAAAGTAAAATTTATAGTTGCAGAAACACGCACGTACAAAAACCTTTTCTTTCATGTATTGCTAGGACTACGCTTTGTTCACTCACTACATACCGAAGACACGCCAAAACAACAACAAACTCGACCGACCATTCGCACTCGACATAAACCAAACCCAAACGAAGGCAACCCATCACATCTTCAAGCTGCGACGGCGCCGCCGCCCGAAGACCACGCGCCGAAGCCAAAGCCAAACTTCATGCTTCATCATCATCCCCGGCTGGTCCTCGCAGGGTGCGGCAGCGCAACCCCAAACTGGAATTCGAAAACGGCTGGGGCAGCAAACCCGAACCTCACCGCGCCAGAGTGCCGCGGCTGGGCTCTGCTGCGCTCCGCTGCGCCCGCCCCGCTGCGCTCTGCGGCGCGGCGCGGCGAGGCGAGGCGAGGCGAGGCGAGGCGAGGCGAGGCGCGCGCTTTACCTGCCGGCCGGGCGGCCGCCACGCGCCCGGGTCAGTACCAGGACCAGGACCAGGCCGAGGACCAGGACGAGGACCAGGACGAGAACCAGGACGAGGACCCGCGCTCGCTCGAGGCGCGCAGGCGTCCGTCTCTGCGCGCAGCTCTGCGCACCGCGAAGGCGCCGCGCCGGGGCCTCCGATGCCAGGCGACGAAAGTGGGAGCGGAGCAGGGCTGGCAGCGGTTTCCGCCTCGCAGCTGCAGGAGCAGCGCGAGCAGCAGCCCGCGACGGCCGCCGAGAATAAGGCCGGGGAGCAGGAGGGTCGTGGCGATGTAGCACAAAAGGCCGCGAGCCCGATTGGGCCTGCGACGCGCGATGAAAGAGGTAAGCAAGAAGGCGAGGTCGATTGTTTAGAGAAGATGAACTGTGAGACTGACGAAAATGCACGCGTTGCTACGATGTTTACAGCAGTGGCAAATGCGCTCTTGGGCGTCTCGCAATCCCCATGTCCCAGGAACGATAGACAGCAACAGCTGTCTGGCGAAGACCTGCTGAGACCGGGAGCGCCCTCGCCATTTTCGAAGCGAGCGTCCGAATTGTCTCCGTTTTCCATGTCACTCGGAGCAACGCCCGCACAATTCCGACACTATCGCATGTCTCCCCGCTTCACTGACGGCAACGCTGACCTGATCGACGGGCTGGCGACCCCCAACATTAATGGAAAGCAATCGAATGCTGACGGTCTGCAAAGGACCGGTGGCAGCACGCGATACGATACAGATTTTGTGCAAAACCTTTTTTCCTCTCCATGTATATTAACGCCGCAAGGTAAGACGGCTTCTTCGACCTCATTAGGGTCAGCAATCGCCACGCTTCCGCGGCTCCCCCTTTCAACAGGTCGCGAGACGAACAAACGGAGGCGACCCGACTCCATTTACCGTAACGTTGACAGTGCGCTCACCGGTGAAGACGAGCACGACGATACGATCACTGCTGAACGAGAAGCAGACACCACCGCCGACACTTCTGCCGCTACTTTAGAGTACGTAGAGCCCGAGTCACCCGTACAACGTATCCCCTCCAAGTATGCTGCTCACATACCGACCTCTGCATCGCAGCCCCTCGGCGATCTCGTGCAAAGGCGCAAGCCTCTGTCCCCAATTCCGGTCCCTTCTCCATTGCGCTCATTGAAAAGGGCGAGGTCGATCACCAGGACCGACTATGGACAGCAGAGCGAGAACAACAACTTTGCGGATCTTGTCGAGACAGACATTCTCGAAACGTGCGCGCTAAGGACCCCGGGTAAACCTATGGCATTGGATCAAACCACGCGAGCAAGCCACATGCCAAGCACTTCACGAAAAACCGTCTCGGCGAAGGATCGTCGACAGTCGCAATCTTGTCCAGCTTACGAGGGGGAGAAGGATCTGGCGCGCTTTGGCGGCGCATCAGAAGCTTCTCGCGGCTTGTCCGAAGTAGCAGCAGCGGCACAACCGCAAGACGCGTCTGCCACGCCGCGGACTGCGCAGGGGCAACGTGGATCCAATACAGAGGATTCGAGCCCGCCGGGGCCCAAGCAGATTGGCAACCTAGAGGATGCCATCCGGTATAGCCGCGAGGTCGCGGCCAGACCTCCAAAGCCAAGATCCGCAACGCGCCACCAGCCGTGTCATTGCAAGCGCTCGCAATGTCTCAAGCTGTACTGCGAATGCTTTAGTTTGCGTCTGTATTGCGCAGGCTGCAACTGCTTGAATTGCGCCAACACGCAAGTTTCAGAGCCGATGCGCGCGAATGCTGTCAAGGCAGTTCTTGAGCGCAATCCGCTGGCGTTCGCGCCAAAAATTGTACGCGCACCTGCTTTTCGAGGAGCCGGCCAGCAGGCACAGCACAACAAAGGTTGCGCGTGCAAAAAGTCTGGCTGTCTCAAACGTTATTGTGAGTGTTTTCTTTCCGAGGTGCATTGTGGTCCACGCTGCAAGTGTAACAAGTGCAAAAATTTTGCAGGATCCGACGACCTAAAGCGTAGGCGCGAGGTCATTGCCTCCTACGAGGCTCAAGCCGTGGCCATCCAAAAGGCACGAGGTCATCTCGAGAAGCGCGTGCGAGGGATGGCGCAGAAGCCGTCGCAGCACGTCAAGTTTGAGCAGCGTGGCATCGCCGAGAAACTTCTCAAGCAGCCGCCACCCAAACCACAGGTCAACCTCAACCCTGCCGATGACCCCCCCGTGTGGACAAAGCATCGAAGTGCGTCGAATCCTGCCAGCTCGAAGCAGCCGCTGCAGCAGCGGGCGCACCCGAACAGTCACATGGATCCGCTCTATTGTCAGCAGCAGCAGCAGCAGCAGCAGCAGCAGCAGGCACCGCAACCTCCTCCCAATTGGTCGCGCGCGGTACCTGCTTCGTCCTCGTCGTCCTCGTCCTCATCGACTACGAAACCTGCAGCAGGCTTGTCGACAAGGCCGACAAGACATCTTGCGCAATACGTGGAGAAGAGAATGAAGCGCTAGCAGTAAGTCTTGTTTTTTTTGTTCATTTCTTACACTGTGCCTTTTTTAGAAATCCTTGTAACTTATCATGGTCATGAAAGAAAGAGACTCATTATGTATCGCTCACCAATGTCTTGTCTTACGCCTGCCCTCCTGAAAGGTCAAGCGGAGCAAAAGCTTGGAGCTCTGCACCTCCTTCTGCAGAATTATCAATGGTTGCTGGGGCTTCCGGTGAAAAGGGTCGACCTGAGCGCATTGCAAGGCGTAAAATCCCGCCCGCAGGACGACGAGCCGATCTGCCCATGAGTGGAAAGTCACCTACGATGTGGTTACAATCTAAAAGCGGCTTGAGATCAATCACAACTTTGCCGAGAAGTACAGGTTCTACCTCTGGCGGCGGCGTGGCTTTGCGGAAGCGGAAAAAGGAGCCCGCATTCGGATCGCGTGCAGGTGCGGGTGGCACGGCAACAACGTGAAACTCTGCTCTTTTGCGTGGCATGCGGCGCAGCACCATGCGAGCATATTTTGTTTCTCCGCGCGGCATTGGGAGTCGTATTACTTTAAGAAAGGCAATCGTATCCGCTGTGGCGGCCAAAGCCGGCGAGTCCTGATCACTTGCTGGTGTAAAGCTGCACGATATCGACCCATCGCTCTGCGCCTCAGACGGAGGCAAACCCACGGTGCAGTCTACACGCAAACTAGACCCTTCGGGCACTCCTGCGAGCGCCTCTATCTGCCGCGTCTGCAGCAGACAGACCACAGAGACGTGTAGATCACCATCCATGACGTCTACGTCTGTTTCCACGAAGCGCAAATCGTTGGTAATACGTTGCAACGCCACCTTTTTGCTGCGTTCGTAAGCTTCCGTCGGCGGCGCCTTGGCAGCTTGCCGACATGCGCGTGCATATGCAGCCCAAAGGTCACGCTGCTGCTTCCCGAGGACCGCGCGGCGCCCAAAGATTGCGTAAAACTGAAAGAGACGGATCTGTTCATCAGCGAGCTCCGCCTCGCCATTCAGTAAACGAGCGCATTCCTCGCTCGCGGCTTTTGCTCGTGCGGCTTCTTCCTCAGCAAGTGCAGCCTTGTACTCGCGAAATGCCTGCGCTGCCTCTGGCAGCTTGTTTTCCTTTTTAAATTGAATCGCTTCGGCTTTCAGCTCTGCAGCCGTTTTCCGCGGCTTCTTCTCCACCGTCGCTCTGGTTGCAGTGCTTGCGGAGACGTTTGCGCGTTTTTGCGATTTTGTCTTTTTCCCATCTTGATTTGCCAGCAAGTCGTCCACATCAACCTCGCCTGCGAGTACCGCCTCAATGTCGACATCAAGCTCGTTCTCATCGTCGCCATTTCCCGGCGACGCTTTGCGTAATGCCTTTGCGATGATTTGCGCTTGGGCTTCCAAGGCCTTGGCGTCGCGAAGCTTTGCTTTGGCGTTCTCCGTGTCGCCAGCCCTTTTAAACTGCAGGGCCTCGCGCTTCAGCGCTGTCGCCTTGTCGACGAGGTCTTCCGGAGCAGGGACCTTCATGCCAATGGAGATCATTTCAGCCAAGAGATCGGGATCCGCCAATTCTTCTTGCGAAAAGTCCATCATGGATCTGTCATTAGGGACCTCCCCATCGTCATTGTCGTCGTATCCATCGCCATTGTCGCTTCCGAAATCGAGCTCGTCGATTCCGGCTTTTGCTGGACCTCGTTTGGCGAGATCGACGACGCGAACGGCCGCTGCCTCAAATTGTTTGGCCAGTCGAAGTGCTGCCTTGGCGCGCTCGAGATCGCCGGCACGTTTGAACGCAAGCGCTTTTTGCTTGTGCGCAAGTGCACGCGCGTCATAGGTTTCTTTGCTTGGGAGGGGCTCGCCTATTTCCATGAGCTCCTCCAGTGTATCAACATCCAAGAGCTCCTCGTCTGTCAACTCTGGTGATGCTTCGTTATCGCTACCGTCACCTTCTTCGTCATTGTCCAAGTTAAGATTTTCTGTATCTTCGCCCATAAGAGCGCCATATTGTGCCAGAAGAGCCGCGTCATCATCTCCACCACTGCCGGCATCACCAACATCTTCTTCATCTACATCTTCACCTCCGGCCGAACCGCCTTCGAGCAACATTTGGTACTCGCGCTGGAGATCAGACGTTTCTGAAACGTCGTCCTGATCGTCGCCGCCATCTCCTTCTTCTTCCTTGTGCTGGCTCGAGACTTGAGGCGTTGGGAGCTGGACAGCTCTAGGGGAGGCTTCGGACGATGACTCTTGGTGTTGTACAGGACGAGGGGGAGGTGGTGTGGGAGATGGCTGGCCTGCAACTAATCCTGATGCACGAGGTGGGAGCGCCGGCGGAGGCGATGGAGGCTCCGAGGTAGGTAAGTTTTGCTTCGCTGGAAACGCCGGCGGAGGCAGTGAAGGATCCGGGACACGTGTTTTTTGCAGCGGAACCGGGGCCTCCCTGGGTGGGATGTGTGGAGTCGATGCGTCATTACCAGCGTTCTTCGAGTCCTTGACAGCCTCCATTGCTTCTTGACGGGCTTGATCCTGCGCAGCATCCTTTGTTTCTTGGGCAGTTGCAGCCTCGAGTGCCTTGGCTTTGACAAGAGCGGCCTTCGCCTCTTGCAGCAGACCTCTTCGCTTGTATGAGAGCGCTAGCTTCTTGAGCACGAGGGGGTCCTCGACATCTTCAATCTTGACATCGGCAAGCTCAAGGTCGCGCGCCTGTGCGAGAAGATCTTTAGCCTCCTGAAGCTTGCCCTCGCGTTTCAGTCCCAAGGCGCGCCGCTTGAGCTCTAGCACGCGCGTTGCGAGATCGGTATCACTCTCGTTTTCGGCCATCTCGATTGTGGTTTCTTCTGCCGTTGGTTCTGCCCGTTTATGAATCTCTAACGAAGCGGCTACCCAGACAGCTCGACTCGGCACTCCTCCGGCCAGCGCCTTCCCCCAAAGCCGCTTTCTTGATGCTGTTGCGGTCTAACGCGCGCAAAGCTTCTCGGTTATTACCACGTGCTACGGACTTGGTGCCAAGTCTTCCTCGACGATTATCGAGGTGTTTTGAGAAAAAAACCAAAAAAGAGAAAAAAAACGAGTGAAAAAATAACGTGAAGTTTTAGTATCCATAAGAGAACGTTTAGAACGCGACAAACTGGAAGCTGTCTTAATTTTCCACTTTTCCACGTGATTTCAAGGTTATCATAGCCATGATTTTCTGTTATATATCGGTGGTACAAGTCGTCTATAGGATCTCGGAAGATCCCTTTTTCGGAGAATTAGTTTGCTGCTCTTCTTGCAGCAAATGGTCCTTCCAAAGCCCCGAGTGAACCGCCACTGGCTAGTAGCGGACGCAGTGGAGGCCGCACCGAAAAGCCAGTCTCCGGCGCAGGCCTCGAGGGGCCCAGAGTCAGCGCCGGTTCCTCCGAGTGGAGCGGATCAGTATGGCGAAGCGCGCAGTGGGGTGTGAGGGCGGTTGCGGCAAGTTTGCAGAAAGTTTCCAGACCAACGAGTTGCAAGAATCCCGCACAGGACCCCGCGCGGCGCGGCCCCGGAGCGAAGCAGGCATGGCGACGGGTCCGGCAGGGTCCGCACGGAGACTAGGCGCGAAGCAGGGGCGGGCGCCAAGGCAGCAGAGCCGAGTCGAGCACGGACGGAGCGGGCAGCGGCGCGGCGCACGCGGCGGCACGGCGAGGCGGGCGAGGCGAGGCGGCTGCGAGGTTTGAAAAACAGCCAGCAAGCAAGCAAGCCAGCAAGCGAGCAAGCATCCATCCAGCCAGTGCCTGCTTGAGCGTGCCCGGCTTCCGTGCCAGGTGGACCTTGCGAGGCGTTGCGCGCGAGCGAAGGCGCGCGTGGCAGAGCAGAGCAGCGCAGAGCAGCGCGGACGCGGAGAGGAGAGGCGTCGCGCGGCGCGAGGGGACGCAGTCGCTTGCTCAGAGAGCGCGCGGAGGTCCGTCAGGAGCGAAGCTCGCGAGACGTGGACGGGAAAGCTGGGACAACCGCTGACGGCGACGGCTCGCAACGCGAGACGCTTGCTCGGCCTTGGATCGCGACGCGTGCGGACGCAGGCATAGACGCAGGGGAGCGAGCACGCTCGCTGTGACGCAGGCCTCGGTCTTGGAGCGGGGAAAGCTAGAGCTCGCGCATCGATCGAAGGGGGCACCTCAGAAAAAGGGGTTAACGTCCGGATATTGACACTGCCGTCGCATCAATACCATGAAGAACGGGGAGGATGCAGGCAGTGCGTCGGCGGCTGGCGTCGGTACGACGCGCAATAAAATGAAGTTCAAGCCGGGGTGGTCGGCCGGAGGTGCGTCTGGCGGCGCAGCTTCGGTGGGTCTCGTACGATCTTCGAGTCTTTCATCCGGTAGGGCGCTGGCGGCGGCGTCCAGCAGTCATGCAGGTCCTGGCGCGAGCCTGGCAAACAACGGTGGCGATACTTCTAGTTCGTTTGGCGCAGGTGTTCCGACGCCGAACGACGCAGTGCCCGCGCCGTCATCCGCGAAGCCATACGCATCGATTGGAAAGCAAGGCAACATGGCCCGCCCGATCAAGGAGGAGGCGGCGGCAACTAGACTTGCAAGGATTGGCCGCGTGCCGACGCCAGGCGCGTCTGCCACAGGCGGCAAGCTCACGGAACAAGCCAATCTTTACCAGCAACGATCGAAGTCTCCTCGGGATCCCTCAGTGCATGGTGGCGTGAATCGAGTCAAGTATTCGCGCGATGAAATGTATTTGTTCAACCCAACCTCTGCGCCGCGACCGGCGTTTCCCTCGTACGTGCCTCCGGCGCTCATTTCGGATGTTCCGCTCATGACGGCGCAATCGGAGCCTATTGACCGTGATGCTCTTACGCTCAAGTGGCAGGAGGAGACGGAGAAGCGGAATGGCTCGCGCAATGCAGTCGGGCTGGGCGGCGATCGCCGCACAGCTATGCCTGCAGGAGTCGCAGGCCAGGGTCGCGGTCGTCGCCTGCCGGAAGGTCTTGGCGGCGTTGCCGGCAGTGGAAACGTTCAGGAGGGCCCCGGCGGGCCAGCGGGTCGCCGTGGCTCTCACAATCCCGCGTACGGAAACGGGGGCGGGAGCTGGCGTTCCGGCGGTGCCGGTGGTCCTGGCGGTGGGCCTCCGCCGCGCGGTGCCGGCGCTGGCGAGGGCGGTCGCTTTGGCAATCTGAGTCGCGGGACAGGACGTGATAATTGGTCTGGCCAAGAGCGTGGATCTCGTTGGAATGACTATCCGAGCGGTGGCAATGGCAGCGGCCCCGGTGGCGAGCGCGATACGCGACGCTCGGGCGAGGGCGGTGGTCGATGGGATCGACTCGGACCTCCCTCGGGGCGATCTTTTCCTGATCGTAGCTACGGAGCTGGCGCCACCAATGCCAATGCCCCGGCTGCGGGCGGCACGCGTGAGGACCGCTGGGGCAGGAACACAAACTACCGTGAAGGTGGAGCGTTCGGCCCGCGAGGCGGCATGGGCCAGTTCTCTGGTCAATCTCAGCACGATGATCACCAGACTGAACTTGTCGACGATCGCGGCACCTTTTCCGAGGAGGCCATGAGTGGCAGCTTTGGTCTGGAAAGTATGGCTGCTGCTGCGTCCAAATTTCACGAGGAGATGCAGGCGGCTCGCGGCGGCGGCGGCGGCGGCGGCGGCGATGCTTCTTCTTCTTCTTCTTCCGCTGCTCCTGCTGCTGCGGCATCTTCTGCCGCTCAATCCACCAAGGTGGAAGGTGGTGATGGCAATTTGGAGCAAGCTAGTACCGGCGGCTTCTTTTCCATGCCTGACTCGGGCATGTCGGGCGCTTTGGAAGAGGGTCTCGAGCAACCGCCCGCCGAAGAGGTAGCGCCCGCGAGTCAAGCGATCAATAGCTCTTCCCTGGGCTTTGGAGGTCCAGGTGGGTTCGGAGCACAATCGCATCTTTTGCAGCCGCAGCCATCCGGTTGGGGCCAAAACCCCTGGCTCGAGGCGCAGCATGATCCTACGGGCGGCGTTGGCTCGTTGTCCATGCAAGGTCACCAATCGTCACAGCAACCTGCTGACCTTTCGGGTGGTCAGAACCGATGGATCGTGCCGCCTGCAGGAGGCAGCGGCGGCAGCATGCCGGGCATGGCCATGCAGCCCGCTCCTGCGCCGGGAATGGGCATGCCTACTTCTATGCTCGCGCCTCCACCTGCGCTCGCCAATGAATGGTTTTATCGCGATCCGCAAGGCAACGTGCAGGGTCCTTTCAAATCGGAGGAAATGCGCGAGTGGCTTCAGCACGGATACTTTAACCCGGATCTCCTGGTTCGTCGTGGCCATGGCAACGACCCGTTTGCCCCGCTCGGACAGCAATTCCCCGATGCTCGCAAGGCGTTTACTGCAGAGGGAGATGCCGAAGTGCAAATGCGCATGCTTCAGCAGCAGCAGCAACCGGGCAGCTTTTGGCAGATGGGACAAAACATGCCTCCTCTGCAGCAGCCGCATCTTGGCATGCAGCATGCCTTTGCTGGCCCGCCCCCCTCGTCTCAGAATGATGATGCCCAAGCACGTCTTAAACAGGAGCAACGCCAAGCCGAAGAGCGCGCTCGCGCCGAAAAGGAAAAGGCCGAGTGGGAAGCGCGCGAACGCGAGCGTCTTGAGCGCGAGCGCCAGGAACGCGAAGAACGCGAGCGTCAAGAGCGTGAACGCGAAGAGGAGCAGAAGCGAAAGGAGCAGGAAGATCTCGAGCGAAAGCGTCAAGAGCAAGAGGCCGCCGAGGCCGCGGCGCGTGCCAAGGCAGAGGCCGAGCGTCGTGTCCGGGAGGAGGAAGAAGAGCGCCAGCGCAAGGCTCAGGAAGAAGAGGAGGCCCGCAAGGCTGCCGCTGCTGCTGCCGCCGCAGAGGAGGAGGAAGCGCGCAGACAACAGCAACTTCTTTTGCAGCAGCAGCAGCAACAGGAGCGGCAAGCTGCCCTCGAGGCGGAGCGTCTGCGCAAGGCACAGGAAGAACAGGCTCGCATTGAGGAGGAGCGTCGCAAGGCCGAGGAAAAGCCCGCGTGGGGAGGCGTCTCAAACGCGCCGTCCACAAGTGCTCTTTCCTTGAAGGAGATTCAGGAACTCGAGCAGCGCGAGGCCACACGCTCTCGCCCCGAGGGCATGAACCAGTCCATGGCGTCGCGTATTGCACAAGCCGCTGGTGTAGCGGGAGGTCGTCTCAACCTTGCCGCATCGTCCTCGGCCCCGCAAGCCTCTTCTCCCCAGAACCAGCCTGTGCAACAACCTCGTGCAAGCCCGACTTCGACGCCTCCTGTCGCCCCGGCAAGCCCCGGCGAGAGCAGCAAGCCTGTGGGTGCCCACGGCGGCACGCTCGACGAGATGAGCGTCGATCTTCGCGCCATGCTTGGCGTGAGCGCGCCGGGTGGTAACAAGCAAAAGAAGTCGCAAAAGGCGAACACCGCCGCTGCTGCTGCGGCTGCGAGCAAGCCTGCTTGGGGAGGCACGCCACCTTCTTCGTCGAGCACCTCGAACCGCTCCCTCAAGGAAATCCAAGAGGAAGAGGCTCGCCGTGTGGCCGCAGTTCAAAAGCAGCAGCAGCAACAGCAACAGCAGCAAAAGGCTCTGCAGCAGCAGCAGCAACAGCAAGCCCAATCCCGCGCGCCGCCCGGTTCGTGGGCGAGCACCGCTGCGCAGCCCAGCAACAACAACGGCGACGGATGGACCATCTCGCATAAGGGCCGCGCGGTGCCTACGGGTACCCCGCAGACCTCGCGCGTGGGCAAGGTCAAGGCCAAGCCTTCTTCTGCCGCTCCTACCGCCGCCGCCTCTGCTGCAGCTGCTCCTGTCATGCAGCAGCAGTCACATCAACAGGTCGATGAGAACGATGACCTTTTCGAGTCAACCCCGGACAACTTTGGCAAGGAAATGTCTCGCGACATGCGCAAGTGGTGCGAGGGCCAGGCGCCCAAGATCGGGGCCACGATGACTCTCATCGATTTCTGCTACTCGCTTGAGGATGCCTCGGACATTCGCGAAACGCTGCGCGACTACCTCGGGTCCACACCTCTAGTCTCTTCATTTGCAAGTGAATTTATTGCGCGTAAAGGCGGCAAAAAGGGCGGGGATGATTTCGGACCCGACGCCGGCTTTCAGACCGCGGGCAAGAAAAAGAATCGCCGCAAGAAGCGCGAAACCTAAGAGCAAGCCCAAGCTCTAGTTAGGACTTTACCTATTCTCCCATTTTCAAACTCTTTCGCACCCCCCTCTCTCTTTTGTTTCCCTCGAATCGTCTTCAAACTTATACAGTTTCAAGATGTGACTGCTTACGGAGTCTCGACGAGAGCCTTGCAATCGCAACGATGGCGGGAGGTTTTCGTCGACGACACATTCATTGGCTCGCCTAATTACCCGAACTTGATGCAAGACACATTAGCAAGATGTGAGTGCTTGCGGAGTCTCGACGAGAGCCTTGCAATCGCAACGATGGCGGGAGGTTTTTGTTGACGACACATTCATTGGCTCGCCTAATTACCCGAACTCGATGTAAGACACATTAGCAAGGGGTGTTTACATAGATCGTATGAGCAAGAGCTCGCGGAGTCCTTCGTCGCCTTGGTGAACTTTTGGGTCTGTCTTGCGTGCGATAACTGCGCGGTGCCATACTGCGGAAGCAGAAGAAGGGCTGGTCGTGAGGTGCCTTTCCGTGACTTTCCTTGTATATGAGGGAACACGCACCAACTCGAGAGACTTGAAACTTTCGTTGTCCGGCCAGTGCAAACCCATTTTGGTTTTCTCGGGTTGTCGTGGCGCGCCGCTGGTGAGACGCAGCCGCGGGCCGCCGACCGCGGGCCCCGCGGCTTGCGTCGAGCCGGGCTTGCTCGCCTTGCTTGTTCCTCGCCCCGCAAACCCGTGCGCGCGGCCGCGGAGAGCAGCGCAGGCGCTAGCGAGCGGGGAAGAGGGTCCGGGAGAGCGCGAGATGGGGAACTTCGTGACGAGCGGGCCAAACGAGGCCGTCGTCAAGTTCGGGTGCAGGGGCACGAGCATCCACGTGGGGTCGACGACGTTCCGATGGTGGGTCGTGGAGTCCGTGGAAAGGCTCGACCTGGGCCTGATGACACTCGAAATTAATAGTACAGATGCAGAAACGGCCAAGGGCGTCCGCGTCAATATTACCGGCATCGCCCAGGTCAAGGTGAAAGCCTTTGAGCTGCATGAGGACCGCAAGGTGCACAAGCCCAACGAAGAGGCCATCCAGATTGCCGTGAACCACTTTCTTAGCGACTCACAAGAGACCATTCGCGATTCTCTCCGCGCCACACTCGAAGGCTATCAGCGAGAAATTCTGGGTGGTCTCACAGTAGAAGAGCTGTACAAAGACCGTAACGCTTTTTCTCAGGTTGTCAAGGATCACGTGATTCCAGACTTGCGCGCTTTAGGCTTTGACTTGTGCTCGTACGTCGTTACAGCGGTCAGCGATCTTGACGGATATCTCGACTCATTGGGCGTAACGCAGACCGCAATTGTCAAGCGCGAAGCAGAGGAAGGTAGTGCACAGCACGACGCAAGCGCACGCAAGGCCGTTGCAGGCTACAACGCCGATGCAAACAGCGTAGAGGCTGGCATCTCGCAACGAGCTCATGTTTCAATCAACTCATCACGTGAGCTCGAAGCAGAGTCAGATCGCAATCTCAAACTTAAACGAGCAGCCTATAATCGCGAAGTCAGCCAAGCGCAAGCCGAAGCGCGTAGTGCATACAAAATTGAAGAAGCTCGCCAGAATCAAAAGCTCGTGCGCGAGAAGGCGCTCCAGAACCAGGTTCGCGAAACCATCAGAATCGATATCACCGACCTGACCGTGAAGCGCTCACAGCGCGAGCGTGAGGGGTACTCGTTAGCGCGCGTAATGGCGCAAAAGCATGAGGCGTCTGGCGTGCAGATTCTCGCAAAGGCCAATGCAGCCAAAGTCCGCGCGTTTGGAGAGGCTGACGCAAGTGTGACGCTGGCGCGAGGTCAGGCCGAAGCGGACGCGCTTCGTCGGAAAGCAGACGCCTACGAAAAGTTTGGAAAAGCTGCAGTCATTGAAATGGTTGTAAAACGAATGCCAAGCATCGTGGAAGGCTTGACCAAGCCCTTGCGTCAAATGAAGGAGATGACCTTTGTGGCAACGGATGATACGGGCAAGGACAAGGAGAAGAACCAGAACAAGAACAAGAAGAACAAGGCGTCGACTGAGTCTGACAGCGACAAAGCTTCGGCCGGTATTTCCAAGTCTGCTTTCCGGAAAGCGAAAAACAAGGAAGAGGAGACGGAGGCCACTTTGTAGCGGCAGTGGCGAGCATTCTCTGCGTAGATTCGCGCCGGATGATAGAACGAACTGTAAATGTCTCGAGACCACATACATGTTTGATTTAGTTTGGGCTGCAAAAGTCTGCGAAAGTAGGCCTCGCCACATTTCTCATGTACCACCTTGTTTGCCTTTGTATAAAACATTGCGTAGATGGATTAGTTAATGAGGCGTGTCATGGATGCGTTTGAAATCTTGGCTGGACCTCTAAAGTCCAAAGGTCGCCAGCAGACTTGTTTATTGCCACCAGCGAGGGAGTCAAAGAATTCGCCTCGGAGATCCATACCGCTCGGAAAGGAAATTCTGCACTTGCCGCGAAAGTCCGCGCCCACGAAGTTTGCAGCATACTTGGTACCATCTGGGTGCATGAAATCGCCTTCTACGGGGGACCCGTCGTACCAGTATGCATCGAGCCGGCAAGCGGACTTTTTGTGAAGGTAGGTTCCTTGCCCATGCCGCTTGTCGTTCTGCCATTCGCCCGAGTATATGTCGTCGTTTGCATACGTGTAAGATCCCTTGCCGTGCCGAAAGCCCTGCTTGAACTCGCCACGGTACACTGTTCCGTCAGCATAGGTCATCTTGCCCACTCCTGTCCGATTTCCGTCCCGGTATTCGCCCTCGTAAGTGACGGCCTGGCTTTCCTCGCCATCCTCCTCGGCACTCGCAAAGGTATACTTGGCATCAAGCCCGTGCTTGAGCTTGCGCTCATCAAAGGGACCCTCGTAGACGTCGCCATTCGGGTACGTCACACGCGCCGAGCCGGGGCGCGTGATAAAGCTCGTCGTCTCCTGCTCGCCATCGAGGTACTCCACCTTGACCTCCGCCATCTTGTGCTCTTGCGCTTGAGGACGCGCCCGTGCGTCTGCACGTCCGTCTTCTTTTGGTCTGTCGTGTTGTGCGGACTCTGTGCGTGTATGTGTGTGTGTGTGCGCGCCCGCGCGTGTCTCAAGCGCACGCACAACCTCCCCTTTTGCTGTAGTAGTAGTAGTATTAGCAGTAGGAGACCAAGGTACATGTGGAAAAAGAAATAAATCCGTTGACATTAATCTTGGAACGTCTGGAACCATGGCCGTGCATAAGCCCCCAGTGGATATGAATCTATTGGTCAATTTTCTATTTATAAAGTTTCGGAATTTTCCCCTACTGGCCTAGACGCTGGGCTTCGTCCGAGTCGCACTGATAGAGGGGTTCGATATGCTTCTTGCGAGACAAGTGTGAAGGGAGTAAAGTACACTTCATGCGCCTTGCTCCCCCCGTTGCTTTTCGAGCGGCTCTTCGTCTTGTTGCTGTTGCTGTTGCTGTTGGTGTTGCTGTTGTTGCTGTTGCTGTTGCTGTTGCTGTATCTTTTTCGTGGTTGAAGTTGAACGAGCAGACTCGTTACCTTGCGAGCGCGCAATATTGTTGTTCGACCACTCGAGCAGAGATTCGTGAATAATCTTGAGAATGCGCGTCGTCTCCGTAGTATACTCTTCGACATGCGCTACAGCCGTCGATGGCTCTGAAATGAGATCGTTGGGGTGCTTTACCATGGATGCGCCACCTTGAGACGCTCCACCTGGATCATTTGCGGAGTTTCCATTTGCACCGGTTCCACGCAAGTGAATGTTGCGACGTGAGGACATTGGAGCATTCGTAGTTGGATCGAGACCGAGCTCGGCGGCCGCGTCGTCATAGGCAGCCTTGGCAAAGTCGACAGCTTTGGCTGGATCACGTGCAATGTCATGGTAAAAGATGGCAAAGTTGAGCACAAGACTGAGGCGCACAGGGTCAGTGGGGGAAAGGTCGCTCTGCGATTCCTCAAAGGCGCCCTTGTAAAACTCCTCTGCATCCTTGATCCAACGCGAACGTTTTTCAATCAGCAGATCGGAGGGATGCCGTGGGACAGGCAGCTCACACATGTACCGCAAATGATCACCCGCGAGTTTGGAGTAGAAGACGACGCTCTCGGCCCCGGATGCGACGGGAAGCAAAACGTCTCGGATGAGCGCCACGATTTGCGTACAGAGATTCTCGAATTGGACGACTTTGAGCGCGCGGAACTCCCCGACAAGGGCTGCGCCAGGCGCCTTGGCGAGCATGAGTCGCTTTTGCTGCGCCAATAGCTGCCGGAGGGCCTTGCGCTGCGCATTGACGACCTTTTTGAGCGACTTGGCAAAGAGCGCGCGCTCCTCGGCATCAAAGGTATGCTCCGGGTCGGTCTCGTACGAGCGCGTCGCGGCCTCCGCAAGGAAGCGCACCGTGTCCTCGGGCCGCCCGACCTCCGCGCACACGCGAGCGAGTCCGACAAGGTCGAGGCCTGTGGACCCGTCGTCGCCATCCTGCCAGCGACGCGCGGAGTCACGACTGTCCAGCGACGAGGCCAGCGCGCCCTCGACCTCTTCCTCCATCGTGCCCGCTCTACTCCGGGCGACGCGCGCTCCCCTGTGCTGCGTCGACCTTGCGACTCTACGAAGTGCAGTGGTGAAACACTGTCTCCTCCTCCTCCTCTCTCTCCTCATGAACTTCGGTGATGGCTCCGATGGATGACTCACATAGAAATAGCAAGCAACAAAACTGTTGAAAGCTTGGTCGAGATTAGGCCTAGCAGGAACAAATGCTGCAGACAGCGAGTCGTCACGACCATGGGTGATGCAAAGGTACGGTCGCTTGAACATTCTCAAAGGATGGTCCGTGAAAATTGGCTTTCCGCGGTACACATGCACACAGAGCTTGGATCAAAAGATGCATTCTTCGAAAATGGGAAAATAGCGGCCTGCCGGCGTGAATAAACTCTTTAAACAAACGAGATGATGATGTCTTGCAGCACCTCCGACGAGACAAAGTCTTTTTTGTCCGCTCTTTAGCTTCTCATATCTTCTTTTTTTCTCTTTATCTCGCTAACACTGGTCAGAAACGTAGAGTGGATTCACAAAAGAGTTGACGTAGAACTCATCCTTGCTGGCAAGGCAGCGCATCAGGAAGAGACATTTGTAACGCGAGCGAGGGCGTTCGAGCAAATACTTGCGGGAACGTTCCACGTGATCGGCGAGGCGTGGCTCGCAGCGCACCGTTTCCTCAAAGAGATTGAGAATTGTGGGGCGCACGTCGCCGGCCAGGAGATCCGCGACATCGAGGCGAAAGGAATCTGCAATGATAGACGCAATGGGGACCAAGTGACTGTGTACGAGGATGTGTTCAAGCGCCCCAAGCATGTAGTCATAGTCTTCCGTTTCTTCCTCTGGATCGTCGTTACCGCCCAGGATATAGTCTTGCCGAGGGTGAAGACGTTCCATGATGTCGCCCCATCCATGCAGGTCGAGCACGTCAAGATGCGCGCACATGCCTCCACAAAGGTCGCGATACATAATTCTGTCGAGCATTCCTGTAAAGCGATTCATGACAAGTACGGCATTCTGCTGATGGGCCTCAAGAACAACGCCGAAGCGAAGCCAAAGACCGAGCACGCCGCGAAGGACCACACTTGCGTAATTGCCAAAGTAGGCGCGCGCTTGCTCCGCTGTTCGCACCCCCGCGTCACGCTTCATGATATGGACAAGGACAGGGGAATCACCGCCCTGCGAAGGAATCCGAGAGAGAAGCGCGGCAAGCGGCAGTTGCACCAAAGGCGAGCCAGCTGGCTCGCGCGGGACGACCCGCAGCAGGCAAGAGAGGTATCGTGCGTCTTCGTAGACAAAGTCGCGCGTGTGCTCGTAGTTCAGCCAGGCGCCGACCGGTTCGTCGAGAATTTCGATCTTGCCGTCCAAGAAGCTTGCGTCCGAATGAGAAAGCATTGCCTTGAGCATTTCGCCAAGAACTGGGCTGTCGTGAGCCTCGACTGGGGACACGTACCGTACCAGACTCGAGGCCTGGACATCGAGCGGTAGCTTTACATGAACACTGGTCTTAGCGGAAGCATCTTGCGAAATTGGTACCATCGTTCGCAGAGACATTGTCGCGTGCGTGGGGAGCGAGACGCACTCCGCATCTAAAGTGATGATTTCTTTGGACTGGAGAAGGGATTCAAAGCGCGAAAGCAAAGGTTCCAGGTGCCCAGGATGGACAGGAAGCGGCTCAAATGCAGTGGAGTCCAAGCCGAGGTCTTCGACGGCGCGTTTCCAGGTCGTCCAGGTGTCGGGAAAGTGGCTCGCGAATACCTGGCTCATGGACATGGCACCTTCGAGCGCAAGAAGATCGCAGCGCACGGCGAGGAGACGAAGTGGAACAACCGTTCCGAACTCGGGGGCGAAAGCACACACTTGAGCTGGAGTAAGAGGCAACTTGCATTTCGCTGACGGATGATGAGGATGCCCGTCAAAGGCAGCCAGCTGCTCCCAAAAGACCAGATCCTCGCGTTTCTCGGGCGCAAGTGCATTGAAAAAAGCATCTTGTTCATTGACTTCTCCGAAAGCATCCGCAATGAAGGCAGGCCGCGCGGCCAGAGCGAGTGACTCCCCCATGACGGCATGCGCGAGCTCGCGATGTACAGCAGCCCATTTCGCCTCGTCGAAGTCTTTGCCAAGACGCGAACGCACAGCTGGCTCGCTCCACGCGAGTAGCTCTGCGGCGGAGCGCACGATGACAGCTGCGGCATGGCTGCCCTTGGCTTCTTCTTCTTCTTCTTCTTCTTCTTCTTCTTCTGTATCCTCCTCCGAATGGCGTCGATCTTCTCGTACCTGCTGCCGCTGCGCCTTGGCGCTGCTGCAATTCGGCGAAGTCAGCGCGCCGTAAACGTCGCCCTGAATGACCCAGGCGTCCTCGACCTCGTCCCAGGCCGCCGCAGCCTCGCGCTCGACGTCGCCGAGGACCTGCTCGCGCACGAGGTGCTGCCAGACGCGCTCGCACGACCTCCGCTCCGCGCGGCGCGCCGGGTCCTCCATGCCGGCCTCGCCAAGCGCGCTCTCTCTCGCTCTCTCTCTTCGTCCCCGTCCCCGTCACCTGCGACGCGCGGGCAGACGCGACCAGCAGCGCCGCCGACCGCGCGGGAGGCCGGGCGAGCACGCCGCGCCGCTCCGAAGCGGGTCTGCCGCGGCGGCGCGCGGCCGCGGGAGGGCCGCGGCGAGCGGAGCGGAGCGGAGCGGAGCGAGGGACGCCGCGCAGCAGCGGCGGCGGAGTGGTACCAGAAGCGGGAGAATGCTGCAGCAGCACGAGCTGCATGCTGCATGGCATGCGAGGGGTGTGCGCCGCCAAGACGCGACGCGACGCGGCCCGACCCGACCCGACGCGACGCGACGCGACGCGACGCGCGGCGCCGCGTGCGATGCAGAGCGAGGTCCGGCGAGCACAGCCTTGCGCTTGCGAAGCAACTCGCGCGCGCCAGCAGACGTGCCGCGAGCCAGGTCAGCTGGCTGCCGGCAGCCAGATGCAGCGCAGGGTAGTGAATGTACGTATAGGTAGTGCAGGGCAGCGCGGTGCACAATACAGCGGGGCCAGGCCGGCCGGCCTTCCTGGCTCGTGCGTGCACGTGCGCGCGAGTATGATTTGTGTGTGTGTGTGTGTTGCAGCTGCTATGCATTGCACATGGCTTGGTGGGGCTGGGTCAAGCTCGAGGAGGAAAAGGACTCGGAGGTGGTGGTGGTGGTGGTGGAGATGGAGGAGAAGTCGAGCCAGAAGGCGCGCAAAAAAATGGCTGCGATGATTCCTGCTAAGGCTTGAGACTGGGCTAGTGGCGGCAGTGAGTGAGAGTCTCAAAAGTAAGCTCGCGAATTGGAGATCATTACTCGTACGTAGTAGGCCTAGGCCTAGGGCCTAATAGTAGTAGCCTGGAACAATCTTTCTTTACAAAAATAAGTACGGAGTACGCCTTGTAATGGCAAAATCAGACCGCAGTGGGAGCACCGCGGTCAGCGCTGTCGAGGCTGACGTAGTTCGAAGGGAAGACGCCGACCTGGCCGGAATCCAGGCGACCCTCCCACCACCCCGAGGCATCCTGCTTGAGAACGGTGATGCGGTCGCCCGCCGCAAAGGTGAGTTCACCCGACTCGTTCGCCGTATGTTCATATAGCGCGTGCGCAGTAACTGTAAGTGAAGCACCGGGAGAAGCAGTCCCGGCAAGCTTTGGAGCCGTGTAGGCAGCGGGGGAAGGCTTGCTTGCCTGAGCTGCCTGGGCTCGGGCTGCAGCGCGACGACGCATCCGTGGCCGGACAAAAAAGACAAGGGCAGCGGCGACGCCAGCAGCGCCGAGAAGCGAGCCCATGACCACACCGGCAACGGCACCGCCCGAAAGGCCACCCGCCTGTACCATGAGCATCCCCTTTTGCGAGCGATTCGAAAAATTGTTGTTGCGCGTGCTCATGTACCGGTAGGTTCCCTCCTTCGACTTGAGAAGGCCCGCGTCGAAATACGGCGTCTTTTGCCCGCTCAGTTTCATGCAGTTGCGATGGTCGCGGTCCGCTGCGTCATTATTATTCTCGTGCACGTCCCGGAGCGTGGCGATGGTGTAGCATGTGTCCGCATCCTCCACATCCTGGTCCAAAAAGGCAAGTCGTCGGTACGTGGCCGTGTCCGCGTTGAAGATGTTAAAGCTCGTAGCATCTGAAATGATGTAGTTTCCGCTTTCTTCGCTTACTTGCACGAGGTTGCTTCGATCCGTCTTGCCTTCGTTAAGATTGTTCGGGTTAGGAGGTCCGCCCTCGCCACTGTTCGGGTTTCGGTTCGGGTTATAGTCGGACCCCGTCCATTGCACATGAACGCAATCGTCCTCCGTGATGACCAACTTGTTGGGCACAAAGTCATATTCTACGGCTGGGTAAGTGTCCACAATATTGCCCCGCTTTCCTCGAACGTTTAGGTTGTAAATGTTCTCGCAGTCCGAATCGCTCGGGCGCTCGCGCACCTCAAACGAATACGAGCGGTCCTGAAAGGTGCGCCCAATCTGGTCCGAGTTGATTGCGAGACCAAGTTTGCAGTTCGAGGTTGTGCAGAGGTTGTCAATGCTGTAAAAGACGTCTTCGGGGTTATTGTCGCGATCGCGAATTGGGCTCAAGTCGTCGTTGAGGGTTGAGTCTCCATTGACACTGACATGATCAAAGTCCGAGCTCGAAATGTTGTAGCGTAGGCGCAACACACAAGTCTTGCGACCAGCAAGGTAATCCGGAATTGTCCAATTGTAAAAGTAATTTTGCCCATTGCCTGCGACGTTACCAAGGTGATTGTCTCGAGAGAAGGCAGCGGAAACGCACTCTGGGGCAGTCACGCCGTTGTAAACAGTGTTCCACGCCGGGTGACTTTCCCATGTCCCCCCTTGCTCAACACAGTGGCGGTAGTTGTTCGGCAGTGTCCCAGTTCCGGTGCAGTCTGGACAAGAGCAGTAGAACTTTTCTTTGACGTTTTGAGACTCGGACGCAATCTTGTCGCAGCGACCCATGTCAGACGTGAGAATTGCGACGTCGATCCAAGGGCTCGGTGCCCACCACGGATAGTATTCAGACTCTTCGGGGCACTCGAGGCCGTAACGGGCACCATTCGGGTTTTGCCGAGTGAAACGCGCGTCCCGTTTGTTCGCGTTGAGATCTTGGTCTGCGGTGAAGAGGCCTTTGTTACGTTCCACGCTCTTGCAAAACTCGTAGAAGCGATAGCTTTCGTGTCGACCATAGCGGTAGTTATCCTGAGCATCGGGATCGTCTGGAATTGTAGCCGTGTTGGTCGTATCCTGGTTGTGAATCGGCGTACCGTCGCGTGGGTAGCAGACTTCTCCGACGGCGTCACTCCCGCAGTCGTCGGTCATACTAAAGGTCCCGGCCTCGTCGTCTTCGCATGCAACCTGGATGATGAGATCCGAGTGCACTTTGTCGTTGGCTCCACTCCCATGCTGATTCGTCCACTCTACAGAGAGGATGCTGTTTGCATAGTAGTACATCTTGGGTGTATTGATGGCGTCTGGGTGCACCAAGAAACCGTCCTCACCGACTGCAGACTCTTGCTGGTCCTCGGTGAGGTCAGTGTTGATGGCATTGCAAGTCGCCCGGGCTTCTTCCTCATCGTCATCGTTATACTTGTAGCAATCAAAAGGATATGCGCGAGGGCAGCTATAGCCGCCATTGTTGTTATTTTGCGAGTCGAAGAGTCTGTTCGCGTTTGCTCTCGCCTTGTTATTGCTATTGTTGCAGTTCCTGTTGTTGCTGCCTCGCGGGTTGTGCATATAGACGTCGGCATACGCTTGCGATGCGAGCGAAAGCAAGGTGACAAGCGCCACCAGTGAGCGGCACGACATGATCCGCGACGATCCTTTGCTTTCCCACCTTTGTTCCGTCGATACGAGATTGCGAGATTGCGAGATTGCTGCCTTGCTGCCTTGCTGCCTTGCTGTTGCTGAGCCGGGTCCAGAGTTGAGCAGGATAAGGGGCGAAAAAAGGAAGGAGCCGCGGCCGTCTTGTCTTGTCCGTCTCGAGACAGGCCGAACCTCACCTTACCTCGCAAAAGGCCGCGACAGGCACGTTCTCCGCGGCTGGCTCTGCGGGCCAGTCTTGGCGCGGGACCGTCAGCGCGGACTGCCGACGCGGGTGGGACGATTCCCATCGCATTATGATAGATAGGCCTATGCACCACTACCATGCTTAATTAAACACGTGCACGGTCTGACTCTCTCTGTATCTCTCTCTCTCTCCCTTCCTCTGTCTGCATGTCTGTCTGTCTGTCTGTGGGGGGTTCCACGTTCTCAAAACGGAAAAAAAAAAAAAAGCAAAACTTACTTTGGCCTAACTCAGACTCCGAGTCTCTGAGATTGCGTAGCGAAACGGAAAAATGATCGCAGCTATCTGACTGGCCGACTGGCCGACTGGCTTCGCTCGAAGACGCCAAGGGGCGTGCAAAGGTGGGAACAACAAAAAGATGCCCTCGGCCAAAGAAACAAGTTCAAGCTTAGAACAAAAAAGAAAATAATAGGTATACGTATACGCCTAGAACTTCGCTTTACTTCTTGTTGCAGGACATGATGCCGATCGTCTCGCGGCCGCGCGTCCAGATGTTTGTCATGAGCGTAGGGCCGAGGTTCTGAATGTGATGAAAGAGGCCTGCAGGCATGTAGAGGATTTGGCCGGGCTCGACGTCCACGACCATCTTGTTAAAGTGCGAGTACTGGTCCGCAGTCGGCTCAGCAATGTTGGCGTAGCAAAGTGACTTGGCCTTGCCTACGCAGCGCGGGGAGAGAGGATGCCAGTCCGTCGCTGGCGCAAGCGTGAAGCGCTTCGTGCCGTGGATCATCATGACAAAGTTATCGCAGCAATCGTGATGAAACTGCGTGCCCGAAGTGCTGGTGCCCATCCAAAGTGATGGCGTCTGGTAAATCTGGGAGGTCGTTGCGCCCTTCATGTCGATCAGGGGTGGGATCTGCACGCCGAGCCTGCTCATGGACTCGGGCTTGACCTTCATGTTACGCGGAAAGTTGCGCTTTCCGCCCTTTTGACGCACAAGGTCGCCGTCCATCTTAAAGTTGTGGATGGCAGGTCCGAGATCAATCTCCTCCGCCTTGCTGTACTTGCGGTTTGCCTCGTACGTCATTTCCTTGGCCTTTGTCGGGTCATACGGGAACAACTCAGCGAGCTCATCGAGCGTGTACGACTTCATGCTGAAACCGAGGTGGCGGATGTTGTCAAAGTAAAAGAGTACAGGCCGTCCCCAGCGCCGGTAATACTCCTCAAAGTCATCCTGATTGAGCTTGATGTGACGACGAAGCTTGGGCACGCAACGCTTGATGGGATGCTCCGAGTACATGCGGGCATAGGCCTTGAGGCCCCACCACTGATACGACTTTTTCGTCATCTTGGACACGGTAATATCGGGGCATTCCTGCAGCTCTTTCCAGTTCTCGTACAGCTCTTCGAGCGTGTATTCTGCAAAGGGCTTTGTGTCTGGCACTGGAGTTGCAACCGATTCGCTCTCGGTGGTGATCACGGCCGTCTCGTCGGCGACTTGCTCGTCGGCAAAGTCGCCTTCTTCCTCCTCTGAAGCGGCGGCCTCCTCTTCCTCAGCTTCGGTCTCCTGGGTAGCGGTTTGCACACGAGTCGAGGAGACGGCCTCTGCAGACGCAGCGACGACGGGTTCGCTTGCACCGCGCACGCCGAGATTGACGAGATCCTGCTCCAGCGCCGAGGGCATCGCGGGAATAGCACCATGGTTTCGCTCCTTTGCCAGCGTCGCTACGATGAGCACAAAAGAAACGAGACCGACGACCCGCACAAGTGTCCGCCTGTTGTTACGAATCCAGACCTCCGCGGAGGAGACCATGCGCCGCACGGCGCTCCCGGCCGAGGTCGGCTTGTGATACTTGTCGTCCACGGCGCCGTTCTGCGTCAACATAGGGTCTTTGAGCATCTTCGCGGCTCCCTGCTTTTTCTCTGGCCTCCTCCGTCCCTCGAGCGTTCTCTGCTCGAAAGGCTGGCGCACCCCTCGCTCGCTCTCGCCGCGCGCGCCACTGCCTGGCTGCTCCGCGCCGCGCGTGACGCCACTTCGTTGTTGATTGTTTGCCTGTTTTCCGATCGAAGAAGGCAAGGCGGCGGCGGGTCTGCCTGGAGCCGGCGGGACTCGACAGGGCCGAGAGCGGAGGCTAGCAGGGCCTAAGGCCCACTTAGGCCGTTCATTCTCGTACTCCGGTCGCTCTGCGCACGAGCCACAAAAGGGACAGAGAGACAAGCAGCGGGGAGCAGAGACACTGAAGAAGCTCCAAGTTAGCCTGCGAGGTATAAATCTTCCGGCAAACAGGCAGGCAGGCAGGCAGGTAGCCAGGTAGGCAGCCAGGTAGGCAGCCAAGTTGTTTTTTTGTTTATTTGTGGAAAGTCGACAGTAAGAGTCATGACCAAAAACACCAAGATCCTGCTGCTTTAGTTGCCTGCTTTACGCATTAGATGCTTTAGGAAACTTGGGGTAGGATATACGAAGTCTGACGTGATGATCTACAGTGATCTTCATAAAGAAACAAAGTCCGAAATCGAAGCAAAAATTAAAAGAGATCGAAGTGCGTAGTGAAGAGGGCTGGGTCGTTGTGTGCTTGGTGGGATGGTATAGTACAGAGGCAAATCATCAAGCGCGTACATTATGAGCGAGCCAGTGCCGCAGAAATTGAATCGTAAACAGCACCGGCAGCTGTGCCGCGGAGAGAGGCGTCCTGCTGTACGACGCGACGACCTGCAATGTCGAGCGTGAGGTGAATTTTACGGCTTGCCTCCTCCTCGGCATCCTTGTGAGCCTGGACCCGCGCCTGCATGTCGGCCTTTTCTGCAGAAGTGGCCCACTTGGAGTCCATCACATCAAGATCCATCTCAAAATAGTCAGACTGATCATCATAGACCTTGGTTCGGGCCGCTGAAGAGGTGTCAAAGTCCAAGAGCTTGTCGCGGTGCGCCAAAGCTCGCGAAAAGGCCTCGTCCTGTGTTTGCTGACGATCTTGCGCCCGTCGAGCTTGACCCTTGCCAAGAGGGTCGTCGCAATAGACGCAACGCGACAACTTGGCGTACTCCTCGGTGTAGTAGATCATGCCGCATTCAAGACAGTTTTGCACGACAGCGTCGCGCCGCTTCTCCTCGTTTCCGGTGATGATGCGGCGATTGCGTTTACGCTTCTCGAACTCGGCCATTTCGGCCGCCGTGCGAGATGGTGGCTGAGGAGGCGCAGCAGCGGCTGCCGACTTGGCGGAAGACGACTTTGCCTTTGCCTTTGGTTTCGTAGCTTTGTTCGACTTGGTCGCCTTGGCGCCGTCCTTTGCCTTGGCAGCTTTGCTTTCCTTGGGGGCTTCGCTGGCGCCTGAAGCGCCTCGTGTCTTGGACGCATCGCCCACCACCTGTGCGATAAAGTCGCGAATCGGCGGCGTGTCCGGCAGCAGGGCCCCGAGGTAGGCGCGAACCTCCGCCGGTTTTTGCGTCTTGAGGTGTTCGAGGAGACCGTCGAGCTGCTCGCCGTCGAGGCCTAGGAAGTCGCGCAAGCCTTCCCGCGCCCGCGCCTCGTTGATCATCTTCGCTTCTCTTGCAAGTGCGCCCACGACACAACCAGCAGTCTTCGAGAGTACGACGTACCGCTCTGCTCTGCTCTGCTCTGCCCTGCTCTGCTCTGCTCTGCTCGGCAGCTTTTGCTCGTGCTCTTCCTCTTGCTCGCGCTTTGCTTCTGCTGCCTGCTCTGCCGCCGCTGCTCGAGTGCGCCCCGTTCGAGGCCTGTTCTGCGGAGGCGCGCGCAAGTCGGGAATGGGCCAAATAGCGCACTTGGCGCCGCAGAAGGGCCACTTGCGCTACGCCTCGCGCACAGAGGGCCAAACCGCCGGAGACAGATAGAAGGGCAGACGGAGGGAGGGAGGGAGGGGAGTGAGGAGAGGAGAGGAGAGGAGAAGGGACCAACGTGGCAAGAGAAGGAGCAGAGCTCGCGCGGGCTGGCTCGAGAGCGCGGGAGCGGCGGCGAGAGGCAAGGGCCAAGCATCAAGCATGGGCAACAAGAGCTCCGCGCTCCCTTACGACGTCGGAGAGCGCGTGTGCTCGCTGGGTGGCGGGTGGGTCCTGCACGATGGTCGCAAGAAGAAGTCCAACGAGCCGGTGAGCGTGCTCAAGTTTGACAAGAAGAGCGCCGGGCCGAGGGAGAAGGAGCTCGCAGAGAACTTCTACAAGCGCGCCAAGACGCTGCGACACCCCCACGTGATTGCGTACAGGGACGGCCTCGACTCGGACGCGGAGATCTTCATCGTCACAGACGCCGTCGAAACGCTCGAGCGCTGGCTCGAACGCTTCGGCGAGCAGGATGGCGCTGCGGAAAAGCGCAAGATGGCTGTCGGATGGGGATTCAACGCCATCCTCCAGGCACTCGGGTTCCTCAATGAAGACTGCAAGCTGTGTCATGGCAACATCTCGCTCCAAAGCATCCTCGTGACGCGGGGCGGCGACTGGAAGCTGGCAGGGTTCTATATTGTCGGTGAAATGGACCCCACGGGACCTGACCGTCTCTTTCGCGAAAACCCAGATATTCTTCCCAGCAAGTACAAGCCGCCCGAGCGTCTCGCCAACAAGTGGAGTTTCATGAACACATCCTCGGGAGGGCCACACACGGTTGACGTCTTTGCTCTCGGCTGCGTGCTTTTCGAGTGCTTTAACGGACCCGTAAACGATCCCAACGAATTCAAGAACACCCGCGCTCTTCCTTCGCAGCTTCAAAAGGTGTACAACCTTATGATTGCCGACACGCCTTCTGATCGTCCAGACTGTAAGAGCCTTCTCCGGCATCCAAGCTTCAAGTACCTTTTTCGCAACGAGCTCTTCTCCACGCTTTCCTTCCTCGAGGAATTACAGCTCAAGACTGACGCTGAACGCGCCCCTTTTATCCAGAAGCTCGCCGAGGTCACTCCGCGCCTTCCTAAGGAAACCAACTGGTTCAAGATTCTGCCTGCTCTCGCAAACGCTTTCCGCTACACTACGCCTGGTGGAGCTGGCATGGCCCCAGTGCCAGGCGCTGCTAATGCGCCATCCTCCGCGCTTCGTCTCAGCCCACTGTCGTCCATGCTGCTTGTACCCTACCTGCAGATTGCCTCATCTATGGACGACAAGGACGAGCTGCGTCGCATGGTCGTACCAACGCTCCTAGACCTTTTCGCATCGCAGGACCGTGGGCTGCGCGCTGCGCTCTTGCAGAACCTGGCCAAATTTGTCGAGTACATTGATCCCAAGACTATCAATGACCAGCTCTTTCCCCAGGTGTGCACAGGCTTTCGGGACGCAGCGCCAATGTTGCGTGAGCTCACCATTCGCTTCATGGTCTCTTTAGCTCCTCATCTTGCTCCCAAGGCGCTCAATGAGACTCTTTTGCGTCACCTCGTGCAAAGCTTGCAAGACAAGGAGCCTGCGATTCGCACCAACACGCTCATTTGTCTCAACAAGCTTTTGGGGCAATTCAATGAGGAGACACGGAAGAAAATCATTCTCTCTTCCTTTCCGCAGGTTGTGCGCGATCCTTTTGTACCAGCGCGTCTAGCTGGTCTCCGAGGTCTCAAGGCAGGTCTCGTGTACCTAGAGGGCGATGCTCCTTCTCTTGCTGGAAAGGTGATTCCGCCTCTCGCGTACGCGCTCATTGATCCGGCTCCTGAAGTTCGTGAACTGGGCTTTCAGATTGTCGACAAATGCGTCGGGGACCTGCGTACCATTTCTGTTAAGCGAGCGGAAGACCAGCGCCGCGAGGCCGAAGAGGCCAAGAAACGCGACCTGGATACTCGCCAAGGAAACCAGATTGGGCCTAATGCTAGTGCAAGTGCGGTGGGTTCGTCTTCTTCTTCTTCGTCGTCGTCGTCGCTCTCTTCACTGACGGGCGGCGCCGGTTCGGATGCTGCCTCGGGTCTCTTTTCACAGGCCGCTGGATGGGCGGGTTCGCTCTCACGGACATGGACATCGAGTTCGACGGGCAGCGTGCCCAGCTCGGCAGGAAGCGTTCCGGCCTCGCCCTCACCTGGCTTGCCTCCCGCGAGCATGACTCCGCCGCCTTCTGCGCCTGTGTCACGACCATCGTCGGCATCAGGTAAGGGTCTCTCTCTCAAGTCTTCGAAACTAGCAGCTCCAGCTTTGGACGACGGTGGCGAAGGCTGGGGGGATGATGATGACGACGTCGACGACGATGACAACGCCACGAGTGGTGGTGGCTGGGGAGATGATGACGACGATGACGATGATCTTCTGGCGATTACGGAGGCACCGTCATTCAAATCGCAAGGGAGCGCATCGAAACTTGTGCTTCCCGGTTCGAGTGATGACTTCTTTGCGGAATCCACTGGCGCAAACAAGGTCCCTCGCGCGCCTTCGACGGCATCCGCACGCAAGTTGGGCCTCTCTGCGCCAAATATTCGAGGTCGTACACCGAGTCCGAGTCTGAGCGAAGCGTCGAACACTTCACAGGACCGCGCGCGCAAGCGCGAGGAAGCCCGTCAGCGTATTGCACAACGGCGGGAGAAAGCAAAGGCCAAGGCTGTTGCTCGACCTGTGGCAAAATCTGGAGATGGTGATGATGATGACTGGGACAATTGGTGAGCCAAGAGCATGCCCAGAAACGGTGAGGGACTTTCTTGTCGTTGTGAGTCAGTCAATGAAATGTTGTACAGTTTCGAATGGGATGAGACGCGCATGGATCACGCGACGGGCTTGCATAGGCATTACTACATTAAAAAAGAAAAGAAAAAAAAAGAATCAAGTGTATCTTTTTGTGGAGTCTGATCCGACCTGATCGATATTTTGTTTGTTTTTTGCGATGCGCCAAACAAACAAACAAACAAACAAACAAACGTAGGAAATGGTAAAAACAAGAAAGCTGGTGGGCTTTTTATTTATTCATTCATTCATTCATTCACAAAATTGCACATTTAGAGCCGAGGCCGGCCGGCTTGGAAGGCGCTTTCCGCTTACGGACTTCGAGAATGAGCCTCTCAAAGACGTCGGCGACGCGCTCGCCGGTAGCTGCAGACGTTTCAACATGGATAGCACCATACTCTGCAGCTTTCTTGCGGCCCTCGGCAATGGTGACCTCCCTTTTGTTGGGATCAAGGTCAGTGATGTCTTTCTTGTTCGCCACAAGAATGATAGGCACTCGAAAGTCAGTGCCATTAATGTGCTTGTATAGATTGAAAAAGGGATCGAGCTCGTCCAAAGATTGCTTTTTGTCGACACTGTAGACAAAAACGTAGCCGTCCTTGTCCATCATCCATTGATGGCGCAGGCTTTCAAAGTCCTCCTGACCTGCTGTATCCAGCACAGAGAGAGTGCAGAGCTTGCTGTCGACATTGACCGTCTTTCGGTAGGCATCCTCGATTGTGGGGTCCCAGTCCTGGACGAAAAAGTCGCGTACAAAACGCAAAGTGAGCGCGCTCTTACCCACACCACCGGCCCCGAGAACCGAAACAAAGACCTCTTGGCCTGCGGAGCCCGGACCGCTGAGATCTCCGTGAAAACCTTCGCCCTCGGACAGGATGACTTCGTCGTCCTTGCGCAGCTCGTCGATAAAGGTGATCTCGTTGAAGCCACCTCCGGCAGTTGGTGCAAAGCACCGCGTGGCCTTGATTCCCAGTTTCTTCCCGCCCGCCTTGAGGAACTTTTTGAAGCTCATTCGCGTGCTCACCTCCACGAAGGCGCGCTTGTCCGAGGGCGCATTGTTGTTCCGCCGCACGAAGACGCGAAAGGTCTCCGACTCGCTCAGCATCCTGTTCGTCGCTCCGGCTCAGGTAGTAGAACCTTGCTTGCTCTGCACTGCACTGCACTGCACTGCTCTGCACTGCACTGCGCTGCACTGCCCTGCGCTGCCGGCCGCCTGGGCCGTCCGTCCTTGACTTCCGCGTCAACGCCCCCTCTGCTCTGCTCTGCTCTGCTCTGCTCTGCTCTGCTCTGCTCTGCTCTGCTCTGCTCTGCTCTGCTCTGCTCTGCTCTGCTCTGCTCTGCTCTGCTCTGCTCTGCTCTGCTCTGCTCTGCTCTGCTCTGCTCTGCTCTGCTCTGCTCTGCTCTGCTCTGCTCTGCTCTGCTCTGCTCTGCTTCGCCCTGCTCGCTCCGAGTCTGCTCTGCTCTGCTCTGCTCTGCTCTGCTCTGCTCTGCTCTGCTCTGCTAGTCTGGCTGGCCGGGAGGACACGGGGCTCGTAGCTAGCGAATGACGCTGCTGGGAGGAATGCGCCGGCACGCGGAGGGTGGAGGCAGAGGCCCGGAGGGCGGCTGGTTCGGGGCGAAAGCAGCAGCAGGGGCGGGCGGCGGTCACAACTTGGGAACGGCATTTCGACGCTCGAGGAGATGCGGAACGACGTGCTTACCATGGAAATTCGCTCTTATCGGGAGAAATTACGCCTGCTTGCTTGGGATTGCGGTGGTTGGCGATGATGCGGAGATCTTCGAGGCATGCCACGCCAGGTCAGGCCCAAGCCAGGTCAGGTAGGTCATGCCATATGCGCCACGCATCTGCATTTGTGCGACGATCCTCCCTCCTTCTCCTCCTCTCGAGGCTCTCTCTCTTGGGAGACAGATGGCCAACTCGAACTACGACAATGGTACGTGCGCGTGGCAGGATGGCGACGGAATGGAGGACGGCGGCGCGACGGCGGGGGCGGCGGGAGAAAACGCGGCGTATCGCGCGCACGGCCTCCAGGCCAGAGCGCCGTCACGGCTTGATGTGAACCGCGAGGACTCGTAAAACGACAGCAGAAAACGGTAGCATGGCGACGAACGCGAGGCCAACGACGACAAGCGGAGGCGGGCGACGCGCCGGGATGTGACGTGTGCCGTGCCGTGCCGTGCCGTGCTGTGCCGTGCCGACTCATGTCGAGTCTTGGCGATTGTCTCGCAGGAGCGGGCGTGGAAAAAGACATACTGACAGGTGAATCCATGACGCTCGCAGGCTGCGATCTTCAACTTTTCGAGCTGGCTCACAGTGCTCCTGCTCTTTGTCTGCGCGTGCGCTTTTCTGCACAGAAGGGTCGGGCCATACAAGATGGGCGACCCAGCAACGCAAGGAGTCTTTGGTCTCTGGTGGAAAGCAGCTAGAATCGGGGAACGACTGAGTCCCTGGGTCGCGATCGGATGCATCTGCATGGCAATTCATTCTCTCTTTATTCAATAGCCACGGCCCTCGTCAGCTGGACCGTTGAAGAAAGCGCAAATGATCACTTGCGGTTGCGCAGCCCGCTGAAGGCTATCCACACACATCTCTACCGTGCGACTACGATACACAACAGCTCTGTCTGCGCATGGGTCGAGGCATGCACTCGAAGAAGCGAACTCACGGTCGCTTGCGTCCACTGTCGATACAGGTTTCAGCCCTGCGTATCCTAAGGGCACGGACGAACGCACCCGCATATGCCCACCATTCTCACTGCTCCAGGCCTGATTTGTGGCAAAGTATGCGGCTGAAATTTTGAACCCATTGTCTTTGTCTCCGAAACCGCCATCTCTTCGTGTACGAAGACCTCCCAACACTGCTTGATCATTCTTGTCACAACTTGTCCCCCCCGATGACCCTCCACTTGTCTTGCCATCTTCGCGTACGTCGTCCTCGGCGTCCTCGGCGTCCTCGGCTTCCGCCACGAGTGCAACCGGGTCGCCAAGTATGTAAATGAGAACCCTATTCGCAAGTGGCTTGCGAAGATGCAGCACAGGATGCTTGCGGTTGAGCTCGAACGGCATGGCATGGAGACGCTGTGCTACCTCTGCTAGAGCCTCAAAGTCCTTTGCCAGTTCGCTCTGATCCATCCAACAAGACCACGGTCCCCGGTAATTTGCTACGTTTCGGGCCTCGCCCGCTTGAGCAAGCTCCGACTTTGTGAGATCCGCCACATCGCGGGGCTCGAAGCGTCCAGACATGTAAAGATCTGCAACATCGGCGCGCACGAGAGAGACCCACTCGGCACTCTCCTCCTCGTCACCACCGAGAACACGATCGACGACGCCGTAGCCGCACGAAACTTCGGCGAGCCCATTCACAGCAGACTCTCCGATCTGGTTCAGACGCGCCTCGTCTGCATCGGGCGAGGCCTCCAAGGGCTCGACCTGGGATAGCAAAGCATTTTGCTGGCGATTCACTTCGTGGATCATGTCCACAACTTTGTGCGCAAAGGCTTCGTTCAGGACCTGGGGTCGCAACATGCGCTCGGTTGCCTCGTCCATGAATTGCCCGTCCTTTGCACCCTTGGCCTTGACGTTCTGCAGGACCGAGTCTGCTTTCGCTTGGATGCTTGGAAAGAGATCCACAAGAGCCTTAAAGTAGAGCTCGTTTGAGACAAGCTCCTGGAAACTTTTGGGCATGCGCGCTGCAGCCTCAGGTGGGAGCTGGGCGTTGCGGTACACGATTTGTCTGAATTGCGTCGGCGTTTGCATACGCGAAAAGAGGCCATCCAAAAGGCTGTCTGCATCCTTTGCACCACCTTTCAGCATCTCCTTGAGCTGTTCGATTTTGCCTCGTGCGCGACGAGCTTCTTCCTCCTCCTTGGAGCGCGCCGCACCGGGTCTCTCGGGATACAATTGCACCGTAGCACGCGCCTTTGCCGTTGCAGCTTCCTTGGCCTTGCGCAAAAGAGGGGCAAATGTTTTAGTGCTTGCACCTTGATTCAGAGCTTTTCGATAGGCCTGTGTAGCCTTTTCGGCATCACCCATCTGCAAATAGGCCTGACCTTTGCGAAAGTGCGCCTGTATTCCGTTTATTTAGATCAACATGATCGTCAATGAGCGCCTTTGTTCTGCTCATGCCATTAACGTGCCGCGTCACTTACCTTTTCCCAGTTTGGGTCTACCAGGAGCGCCTCATCGGCATCCCTGACGGCGCCGAGATAGTCCTTTTGGAGAAATCTCGTGTTGGCGCGGTTTGTCAGAAGCGCACAGCGCAACCGAATATCCTTCTCCTGTTCAAGCGGAATATGCAATAGGACAATGATCTATATGTCAGCGCAAAGCTCACTCGTGTTTTGTCCTCACGCCCTGCGTCTCGGCCTGCTGTGGCGAGCGTGCGCGCACAAGGACCACCTACCTTCGTTGTCTCGTTGCTGTCGCCACCATCTTCTTCCCGAGAAGGTGGACCAAGCGTCTCGAGTCCGCGCGAATAGAGCTCCAGCGCCAGGTTGAGGTCCTTCGCCAAGAATGCCGCGTTCCCGCGCGACTTGAGTGCTTCGACCGCGTCCATCTCTGCCGAAAGTGGCTTTCTTTGCTTGCTCTGAGCTCTTTCTTTGCTTGCTCTGAGCTCACTCGGTTCGAGGTTGGTTGCTCACAACAGACTCCGGCCCGGCCCAAAGTTGAGCCCAACGTCCATTTCTCGTTTTGTTTTCGTTCGCGTTCACGAACGAAAAGGGGGGAAAGCAGAGACGGTGTTCGAGAGAGGGTGACGTGCAAAGTGAGGAGGAGGGAGGAAAGCTGTAGTGTTATCACGAATTCCTGACAACAAGGTCGCTAAGAAGCTGACAAACAAGGCGATTGAAAGACGCACGTAGAGAGAACCACGAGAAGAGCATTCACTTGTATGCATTTCTCTCTCTCTCTCTCTCTCTCTCTCTCCCGCTCTATTCCTTCCTCTCTCTGTCAAGTCACACCCTCACCATACAAAAGAGAACAGCTGCAAGTGCAAATGAACTTGCACTCCCCCTAAAAAATCAGGTTCATGTGATAGACACCGCGCTCTCAAAGAAACCATTGTGATCACGTCTGAGCACCCCGAATAGGAAAATCACACTCAAAATTCAGCATTGGCAAGAAAGAAAAGACCACTTTCGAAGACCGTGAGCCAATACTTGGCCTCCGTGGACAAAAGCGAGTCACTCGCCAATGTCGACATGAACTTGTGCAAAGTCCACGGCTGACGCAAATTTGAGCAGGCAATGACATATATGAATATAGGGACAAAGTCGTCTGCGCCAACGGCCTTTGGCGCCTTGAAAGGCGTCGTTTGACGTGTCGAATACGGAGAGATCGATTCGGCAGTTTCGTCCAATTCCTCAAGCTCTGTCGTCTCAGCTAAAGTTTCCGTAGCATCTTCCTCCAATCTTGACATTGCTCCTGTATTCTCGCTCTTTGTTTCAGTATGGAAAGAAGCGGCGTTCTCTATGCCATCTGACGAGACACTCTTTGCGTCTTCTTCGTGAATGCTCATGGTTAATGCAGCCGAACTTGCAATTCCACGATGAATCTCGGCCACACATTCCAGTATAGTTTCCACTTTGGCCGTCGGAAGATTCTCGTCGTTAAGACGATTCATCACCTCCACAGCCTCCTCCCAGCCCCAAGCAAAAGATTTACCAGGTTCAAGCTCCTTTCCGCAACTGGCATCTGTACAGAGTTGGGGATGGGCCTTTGCTCCAAAAAGTGCAGGGGGGATGCCACGGCCCCGGTACATTTTTTGAAGGTCGCAGAGCTTCTCGTGAACGAGCAAATCATCTTCGAAGGCTGTTGCGCATGCTGATGCAGCAAAGAGGAGTCTCTCCGCCAAGTCTCCGTGCCTCTCAAGAAGAGCTGCTTCGAAGAGGCGGTGAGTCATGTCAAAGCAGAAGTCAGCGTCAAAACCATACTCTTTGCTTTCATTCACAGTGTCTGGATTCGCTTCGACCAGCTTCCACGAAATTTGAGTAAGGAAGCGGTGCACTCTGTGCAAAAGTTCCTCGGCTCTGCCAGATGCTGGGGAAGCAATTACTTCGTCCCTCGACGCTATAACATGTGATGACGTCGTAGACAACGATGGTGTAGTGGTAATATGGTTTGATCCGGTCCTGCGGCCGAGATCTCTTTTTTTGCGGAATAAGTCCCGAAAGGATGGACGTGCGGACAGAGAAGTTGTCGGAGCCTCGCCCAAACGCCGGTTGACAACCTCAAGATCTCGTACTGGGTAGATCTGGAGCATCTTGGACGCAAAATGATCGACCTGGCCCTGCTGCATAGCAACGCGGCGCCCCAATTTCAGGCAGACGCTCTCCGCCGGATCATCTTTTGCTGAAGACTTTGAAGACAGAGAAAGCTTTCGTCTGCGTTCAACGTTTGCGCTGGGTAGCTCGATAGTGCGAGACTGTCTTGTCAAGGCGTGACGCATGAGCGCTCGAGCTTGTAGCGTTTTCGCATCAGCATCAATGAGTAGTCCCGAAGGTGTCGACTTTACCTGGAAGCTTCCATATGGAATTCGAGGCTTGTAATCAATAGATGATGTCCGATAATTTTCTTGCATAAGGAAGAGCTCCTCCAGTGCCCTACCGACGTCCTGCCAATTCTGGGCAGGATTTGCCAGAGCCACGCTCTGCACGCAAGCGCTCAAAAATACCTCAATGCCCCGTCGACGCTGCTCAATTAGTGTGCTAGAGAGAGAAGCTTTACGTGAGAACCTACTAGGGAACTTTACATTGTGATCGACTCCCGATTTGCGTATATGCTTGATTCGCAGCGCGAATTTGAATAGTTCACGAAAGCGGCGCTGCACGGTCCATCCGCATCCATTCTTGCAGTCGATTTGAATGTAATACATTGCGAATGCTTTTTGCGCGCGGTCATGAAGATCAGACTTGATTCCCGTGGCCGGAACAGACACAAAGGCCAGCTGCTCGTACAGCTTTGGGACTCGCCCGGGAGGTGGTCTTTGCGGGACTTTTGGACGCAGCTTGCCGTCGACCACATCCCAGTGCTCACGATATGTACGTGGCGGCACGGGCGGTGGCAGCGGCGGCGGAGGCCGCCAGCTCGATCCCCTCGTCCCCGCCATGATACTTTTAAGGGGCAGAACTGTCGGCGTAGTTTGTAGATTGCAGTCGTGGCCTACCTCTGCAAGCAGGTAGAAACTCGCCAGCCTAAGAAAAAATGGTATTCATTTTGGTAACAGAAAATGGATTTTATAAAACTATTTTACCAACACAAGACTCAGTGAAGTCAGATCCGTTATGACGACACGTGCAGAGGCACTACACTCACTGCGAGCCTAGTATGACTGCTGATCTTGGAATTGAGCCAGATAACATAGACTAGACAGACACCTAGGTGTAGCCTTGCGCATGAGCGAATCATAGATGATTGGCTGAATACGTGACTTGCCTTTGCAGCAAGACAAAGCAAGGCAAAGCAAGGCCAAAGAGACCAGACAGACCGAGGAAAACTCGAGCAGACATAGCGCCGACGATGTCGGTGTCGGACGGCATCAAGGCGCTCAAAGAGCTCGCAGCTCTTGTCGACCTCAAGACTCTTGAGGCAAAGGACGCGGAGCGCAAATGCGCCGGGAAAGACTCGTCTGACGAGACAACTGACTCGGAAATCGATGATTTAAGAAGCGTGGGTCCGGGCGCGCGGCGTGCAGACACCATCGACCTGCCTGCGCTCTTCAAAGTAAGTTCATTAGCTCACTCCTGATCTCAATCACGAAAGACAGAATATCGAGTATGCTCACATTCATTCTCCTGTTTCCTTTGACGTGGTCATTAGCTTATCCGTAAACGTGATCCGGAGACGCTACGATTCATGTACAGATCTGCATGGTTGAGACCTTTGTGTGTACCGGAGATTCTCGCGGACGACTTTGTTCTAGATATCATGTACGTTTGACCGCTCTTGCCAAAGGGCGAAGACGTTAAACTCCTCGAGAATGAGACCAAGGGAAAAAATAAAAACTAACGAAGTGTCTTCGAACACATTTCGATTATATATAGAGGAGCAGGTCGCTCGCGTCCGGACGTGAAAGACTTTGCAAATCTTTGGACCAAACATCGCCCTGTGCCTGCCCGCGCAGCGCAAGCCAATACCTTGATTGCTCTGCGGGAGATATACAATGGCGTTGCGGCCTATGAACATGAAGCTCAGCTTGGGGCGACTGCAACGTCCAACGACGAAGAAAAGAACATTGAACAAGAGTCAAAGTTCGCCGAGCGACCCGAGTCTTCGGGCATTCGAGCGGAGTCCATTCTGGATGCAATTGAGGCCAAGCTGGAGTTCCGCGCCATTTGTTCGACATGCACTTGGTTTTTGAAAATTGCGGCTGGCAATGCTCTTCCAGACCTTTGTTGCATTGAGAACGCAGCGCTTGATTTTGAGGGGTTTGTGGACTTGCTTGAATCTTGCAAGACAATCGAGGACCATCGTGTCAAGACTTCCAGTACAATCTCGCCCGTGCTCATTGAAGTCCTTCTCACACATAAGCCGACAGATACCATGCATGGAGAATGGCCGATTCCAGCGTTTCACCGCGTCACGCACGCCCAAGTCGCAGCCCTTGCAGAGGCCTGGGGTATCGACCCTGAGTCTGAACCTCGACTTTTATGGATTGTTCTTCAAGCCCTGAAAACCCCGTTGCCTCCTGGTTGGCAGGTCCTGCATCCTTTAGGATCATTGCAACCTCTTTTTCGCAACGTTGACACCAAGGAGGAGCGTGATGATCACCCTGGAACGAGCTATTTCCAGGAGCTAGTGCAGCACGAGCGACAGCAAATCGAGCAACTTCAGCGCTACAGCGCGCTTGACGCAGATCTCGATCCCGCAATGGCGTGGATTCACTTTGCTTTTCCTTACAAAATCAAGGCAGAGGACGGGTCGCAATATCGGGCTCAAGTATCGTACTACTACAATTTTGCTCTCGGCAAAGGACAAGGAATGGCCCCGACTCTTGAGCAAGGTGTTGTGCTGAGCGATGAGAACGGTCTTCTCCACTCCAAGACGAGTCAGACTTTCCACGTCCGACAAAATCTTGAAAAGGGGGTCTTTGCCAACAAGCGCACAAAGCCTGGCAGGCATGGATCAAAGCCCGAGACACTGTGTTTCAAATCCTGGTGGAACGATGGCGGAGCAAGGGCTGATAAAGTCGTTCGACGACACATGGACATCTACTTTCATGTTGATTCGGGCAACTTCCAAATCATCATCGAAGGTGCCGAAAAGGTGTACACGCTCTCGCATGGAGTTGGGCGACATGGTACGCTTGAAGCCTGTGATCTTTTTGTCGGCGCCAAGATCAATATTCTTGGTCGATCTACCACGCTGATGCAAGCATCCTCCGAGACGGTGTCATGGAACGAGTCGCAAGCAGCAGAACTTATTGCTGTTCGCGAACGGCTTCGCAAAGAACTCCGAAAGTATGATTGTAGCACGCAGCGCGGAGCTCTTGTCAAGGACTGCAAAGCTCTGTCGCGCGGCGGACATAATCTACGTGCATACATGATCGACATCAAGAAGCTCGGGGACAATCTCGCGCAATATCGGCCCAAGGTTGCCCAAAAGATTGTGCAGAATACGCAAATTATTCTGCTTCACTAAAGATGGGAGTCTTTGCGCGTACAAGCAAAGAATGGATACCGTACAATTTTCTTGATGGCGCAAGACGAAAGTGTATTGCTATATTTCGTCTTTGACTCTTTGTTTCCTTCAGGCTGTGACTCGTGCACTCTCGAGAGATGCCCAGTCTGTCTAGATAGTCAAAATTGTTTTTTTTGTTTTCCTTTGCTCTCTTTTGTTTTCATATAATCCGATTGTGATGAGATAAAAGTCGATTCTTGCTGAATCGGTCAGAGTTAAAATTTGCGTGTGAGTGTTTGGTTTGGTCCACTTACTGACTGACCGACTCACTAACTGGCTACACTGGCATGTAACATGCCGCTTTCTTGCTCGATTCGCTTTGCTAGCGATCTTGTAAAAGACCAGCAGATACTGCGTCTTTCATGTCCTCATTTTGATTCAAGAAATGTGCCAGCTGCTCCTTGCGCTCTTGCAAAAGCTGACTTAGTTTCTCCAATCGGTGATGCTCACCCTCCTTGTTTGACCGCAATGTTTCGAGCTCATTTCCCAATGCTTCCTTGTCAATGCCTTCCTCGTTTGAATCGAGACGTTCTTGCATTGTGGCAATCCTTTCCTCAACGGTCCGAAGTTCTTCACGCGCATCCCCGATACGTTTCTCAAGCTCGGAGACCTGCGCCTTGAGCTTCGTATGCATTGCATGCTCACTCTTGGGAGCAATCAAGGCTGCATTGGACGCGGCCTCGCTCTCAACGACGAGATTGACTCTGTCGAGCTTGAGGTCTCGCAATAGTTTGAGAACAGCGGACCCTCCATCGTCCGATTTTCCTTCTGAAAAGGCAGAGTACGCCGTAAGGCGGGCCGGCAGGCGCGTCTTCGAGGCGCCTTGAACGACAGCCGCGCCATCAGAAGATGCCTCTTTACCCCTGCTCAAAACATCTCGACCATCGTCATCGATATCTTCATTGTCGAGTACACCCGCAAAGCCAATCAGTTCATTGTTCACCGACCGCAGCTGAGCGTGGAACTCCTGGATAAAGATCGGGTCCGCGTCGACAAAGGCCGGCGCCGTCTTGTGCACCTTGATGTGCGCCAAACAATGAACGAGTACCAAAACAAAGTCACCGACATTGGTGAAGCGCTCCACACGCAGATAAAGTCTCCGCTCCGACTCGTCCCAGCTGAAGGACTGTCTGAAGGCAGAGGCCTGCGCCTGGTTCGAGGGAACAGAGCGCGCAGCGCGCAGACTGACCTGACCTTGGAGTCCAAGGACGCGTAGAATGCGATCTCCAAGACGAAGTCGCGACATTTCTGTGGGCAACAAATCCTCTGAAGCAATTTCAACCACTTCTGACGAGGTAGTGAAACCTGCATCGAGCGGATCTGTGTACTGTGGTGCACTTTGTGGAGAAACTTGAGCCCCTCCTTTTGCCTCTGTTTCTCCACCGGAAGGCGCCGATATACCTCGCATGGACTGCAAGAGCACCTCGATCGCTTCTAGCTTTTTCTCGAGAGCAGCGGTGGATGGCGATGGCATCGAGGATAGCGCCACGCCAGCGACAGCGGCGGTGGCAGAGGTACCTTGGAGAGCCGAGATCCTTCGCATTGACTCGGAGCGGTGCAGCGCCTGAAGCTCGGCCAGATTTTGCGGGGAAGAATCTTGGAAAGCTTGCTCGTAGTAAAGTGCGTCCGCCCCACCCACACTGAAGGGCGACCCAGGAGATCCTGGTTCCGAGGGAGATGCCATGATTGCCTCCACCTTGGCGTTCCGCTGCGCAAACATACGTCGCAAGGCATCATCCATAATCATGACCTTGCGCGTGGTCACATCTGCGATGTCGCGGAGACGTGCGTCGAGGACACGTCTGTAGTACCGTGCCGACTTCGCCTTGAGCCTCTCGACGCGTGCCTCGACACTCTTCACTTGACGTAAGTGCTCGGCGCGAATCGCCGTGGCAAGTCTTTCGCGCTCCAACTCAAAGCCGGCGCGCATCTCGCGCCTCTGGGTGTCGTCACGAGCGGTTTTTAGAACGATATCGTGCGAGGTCATCTGCTTTTGCAGAAGCTTTGCCTTTCGAGCTTCAAAGACCGCTGCTGTATCGCCTGCATGTTCCGCGCGGTAGTCTCGAAGACCGCGCTCTAGATCCAGGATTGCCTTGTCGAAGGCTTCGCGCGCACGAAATTCGGCTGCAGCACGCTCGTTCTGGATCTCGCGAAGTCGGAATTCTCGCTCCTTGTCAAGCATGGCACGCAGTTCCGTGCTTTCGACCTGAGCATCCTGTTGGATTGTTTCCTTGGGCTTGCGCGAGTACTTGGACACATACTTGCCGATCTCCTGCGCATGTCGTCGCGTGAGCTCGTCCTGCTCCACCTTGTGTGCCTCTTCGACATTTTGAGTGACTTCATCTTCAATCACGCGAAGTTTCTCCTTGCATTCAGCCTCGAGCTTTTCAATCTCATCGAGGCTCGCCCCTGACTGAATGATCGCCTTCTTGCGCTCGTGCTTTTCATTCTGAACTTCGGCGAATCTCGTCTTGATCTGCTGGGTGCGCTGTTGGAACTGGCGTTGAGAAAGTTCAAGCTTTTCGCGCGTGTGACGCGGCTCGAGGATCTTCTCAATTCCTCGATAGAGCTCGCTGGCTTCGATGCCATCGGGAGAGGCGTGCTTCATGAGCTGCGAGATGGCGGCCTTTTCTTGCCGCATCTCGTCCTCACGCGACATCTGCGGCGCGCCGGTCTGCTCGACAGCCTTGGCTTCGTGCTTCTTCATGGTCTGCTGATGCCGACGGTCCAGGAGCTGGCGTTTGCGGGCCTTCTTTTCTTCTAGCTTCTTCATCACCTTCTCGCGCTGTTTTTCGCGCTTCAGTCGCTCTTGCTCCTGTTTTGCGCTAAAATCGCGCTCGTGCTGCTCTTTGATGGCTTCAAGCTCCTGTGCCGTCTTTGCGGACAGCGCAGCCTCCTCTTCGCGCCTTCGGCGCTCCTCATCTGCATGTTCCTTGGCAGCAGCTTCCTCGCGTTTACGCTCGAGGAGCAGTTTCTGTCGAGCGGCCTCCATTTCCTCCTCGAGACGCTTGCGCTCTTCTTCTTGCCGCTTTCGCATATCTTCAATGACTTTCTCGTGCTCGGCGCCGAGCCGGGCCTTCTCCTCCTCGAGAGCGCGCGCTTCGGCGATGCGCCGCGTGAGTTTGACGGAAATACGGTCCACAGCATTCTCCCACAGCGCCGATGCGCGACTTTCCCTCTTTTCGTGGTCCGGCTTCGAGCCCTCCACCATACCGCTTTCCGCATCGCCGGGAGAGCCTTCTGCGCCCAAATAAGCTTTGCTCCCCTCTGTCTCTGTCTCTCCCTCTGCCTCTGCTCCGGCCTCGGCCTTGGCGGCAGCTTCTGCGGCCTTGGCAGCCTCCTCCCGCTCACGTTTCTCCTTGCGCTCCTGGGCGCGACGTTTGAGCGCGTCCCGCTGCTTGTCCCTGATTTGCGCCTGCGATTGTCCCAAAGTGGCAAGCGCGGCTTCGTGGGACTCGCGAAGCCTCTTGACCTCGGCCTCTGCGTCTTTGCCTTCGCGCTCAGCGGAGAGACGAAGAGCAACCTCGGCCTCGCGTCGTCGCAATTCGGCTTCGCGCTTGTCGAGCTCGAGACGGCGACTAACATCCTCCTTGTGGCGTTCCTGCAATTCCATTTCGAGTCTGATGTCCGCGTTGCTGTCCTGCTCGTCGAGTGCCTTTTCCAAGAGATCGGGCGAGACATCTTCATCCTGGACAATCTCCTTGACGCGTGCGCGACGGCGGTTCTTGAGCCGCGACTTGAGCGCCTCGTACTGCTGTTTGCGCTTTGCTGCTGTTTCTTCCTGGAGTTGGTCAATCTTCCGCTTGTAGTCTTCACGGATCGAGGTCACTAGAGTCTTTGCCTCTCCGCTCTCTTCGTTGTTTGTCTCTTTGGCCTTCGCCAGGGCGGACGCCATTTCCTTCTGAAGATGCTTTGTCTCTTCACGAGCGTCCTCCTCGAGCGCAGCTTCGATCTCAACCTTGGCTTCGACCTCTTCCTCTGCGAGCTCGTTGAGAACCTTATTGAGGGCCTCGTCGCTAAGCGACTGAGAAAAGTCCGCTGCTTGGTCAGATTTGCCTCTGTCTTGAGAGTCTCCCTGCGCGTCTTCGGTCGTGGAGCCGGCCTCTTTACTACTGTCCAAAATGATGCTCTTGCGCGCACGCGAGACCGCCTGGGCGGTCTCATCGCGTTTCTGCTTCAGGAGACGCTCGCGCAGCTCTTCCTTTTGTTTACGCGCATGGTCTTCGGCATTCTGCTCGGAGGAGGCGCGCATGATAATCATTTCTCGCTCAAGCTTGGCACGCGCCTCCTCGTCGAGACCAGACAGTGCCATGCTCTTGGAGTCGTCCATAAGGTCTGCCTCGACCTGAACGCGTTCGCGCTGGAGTTCGACATCAAGCTCCTCGAGCTCGGCCTCCTCTTGGATCGCAAGCAACTTGGCCACTTGCTCCATTTTGCGCGCCTCGGCCTCCTTGTTGACAATGGCGCCGCCGGCTGGTCCCAAGGCCTTTTGCGACGTTGTACCTTTCTTTGCAGTTTGCATCTGCTCCTCTTCTTCGCGTTCAGAGCGCTGGCGCCGCTTGGTAGCACGGTAGCTTCGAAGATTCCTCTCCGCGAGACGGTTCTTCAAGTCCTCTTGCTGGCGCCGTTTCTCAAGATCGAGAGTATCACGCAGCATTTCCTGGTCACGCTCAAAGTCTCGCAAGATGCGCTCGCGCTCCTCATCGCTGATATCTTCCCGTTCCAGCAGCATGCGCTCTAAATCCTCAAGTTGCTCTTCTTGCTTCAATTGTTCCTCGAGCATCGCCTCCTCCGCTTCCTCATCAAGTTTTGTGTTGAGTTCCTCGAGCTCGCGCTCGGCGGATTCTTGCCATGATTTCTCGAGGAGCTGCTGTTCCTTACGGTGTAATTCCGAAAGAGATCCGGACCTGTCGGAATCGAGAGCGTCGCGAGGGGTGGACCAGAGATCAGTGTCACCGTCATCGCCTTCGCTTGCATCATTGTCGTCACCGAGGCGAGCTCCAAAGCCTGGCAGGAGAGGCTGCCCGCCAATGGTACGCACGCCGTCTTCCTTGATGGCTTTGAGCATTTCCTTGAGCTCTTGCGACTCCAGCTGAAGATTCCCAAACAAGGTCTCGACCTTGGCATCGTGACGGTTGAGGTGCTCGTGAACTTCCTCGTGGTTTGAGACCATGCGCTCCACAAGTTCGCGGGGGTCGAGATCTTCCTCCGCCCATCGAGCATGGCCCAGAGGCTGCAGGCCTTCTTTGGCCGCGTCCTCGGGCGTAAAGACCTTTGCCATTGGCGCCACACTACGAGACTTGATCCAGCCGCGCTTTTTCCCCTTCAACATTTTCTTCGCGTCCCCGAGTCGGTTTTTGTTGCGGTACGTTGGAATAATACGCACCGTTCCCAGAGCAAATTCTCGAAAACAGTACACCACAGTAAGCAAGAGAACCACAAGACCTGCCATGCCACCAAGCAAGGTACCGAGCAGAGACCAGTCGGGCTCCAGAAGAATTGTCTCGCTCCGCTTGGCTCCGAGCGCGAATAGAGTTGCCGTCGATCGCGGCATGATCGCAGCTTCGGTCGGGCAGGCGCTGCCCTTGGGCTGCACCGACACGATCAGCTCAGCGCTAAGGTCCCGAGACGATCCGAAAACATACATGCCTGAACTTTGGAAGGTGAAGGCAAAGACGCGAACGTAGGGCGCGCCCTCCAGGTATCGAAAGTGCCCATAGTCAAAGTCTGGGTTGGTGTTAAGGAGAGAGTCCTTCTTGTACACTGGATACGCAGGAAGACCCGATGCATTGTCGTCGTCTGCTTCGAGCTTGAAGACCAAGGTGTCGCCGGTGTTGATACAAAGAACCGGGTGAGCAATCATGGTTGAGTCACTGTCGGTCTCATTTACGAGTCGGCGACGCTGGCGGCGCACACGTCGCTCCGAATCGGCCGCAAGTGGGCGAATTACCTCCGGAAGATCGTAGTCGCAACCCGCGGAGCCCTCGTTTCCAAATTCGCACCCAAGAACAGCGCAGGCATCGGTGCTGGCGCAAGACGGCACACCATAGAATCCCTCCAACTCAGAAAGGTCTATGCTTGTCCCATCACTCAATGTGAGCGACTTTGGCGACCCTGCGACGAGATAGCCATCTGTCGCATTTGCGCGGCACTCGGCACCGCACGTTTGTTCGAGCGGCGAAGCCCCATCACAGTCGCATACTCCAAGCACCGTGCTCAAGCGACCCGTCCCTAAAAGATCCGCGCACTCGGTGGCGCACTGGGCATCTGCGGATACACATAGACCATCTGCATTGAGCACCTCGCCAAGAGCACAGCGTTCATAGGTGATGGGCTGGCAATCTTCTGTTCCGTCCTCGTCCACGGCCATCTTGGACGTGAATCCCGATGTCTGGTCGAAAGCCTCAAAACCCGGAACGCAAAGACATTTACCAGTACTTGCCTCGAAAGCTCGGTTCCGTCCCTGGCAATTGCAAGCGGTCGATCCGGACTCGGACGATGACGACGACGCGCATGGCTTGCAGCCCGCTGCGCCCCAAAGCTCATTGTAGGTATTCGAAGCACAAGGGAGACAATGCATTTCTTCACTGTACGCCCCAGTCTCATTTGCAAAGGTCCCCGGTGGACACGGAAGCGTCGTCGTGCTCCCCGCAGGACAATAGTGACCCACAGGACAAATATATCCTCCCTCCGTTGTTACGTCGAGCGGACGCGGCGCCGAGGCTGCGTGCACGCAAATGTAACCAGGGTCGCAGGTGGCGCACTCGAGACGGAGAGGATCTGTCCCATGCGTGCCGCCTGGGCACGGTGTGCATGCCGCAGCGACGGACCCACGTGTAATGCTCATGCCAGGGGACGACGCCGCAAAGCCGACTGGACAAAACTCAGGCTCCACATTGCCACCTGTACAAAAAGTCCCCGCTGGACAAGGAACAGCAAAGCTCGATCCAGAGCTCGCGTTCCAGTATGCTTCGACAGTGCTTCCATTGTGGTCGAGGATGGGTGATAAAGCAGCATCGCCGGGGCAATACTCTCCTGCGGGACAAATCGCGCAATCCGCGGCGCTGGTCGCTCCGGTTTCGTCGCGAAAAGTACCAGCAGGACAAGGAATAGGCAAGGCCGTGGAGGATTCGCAATAGTGGCCCGTAGGACACATGAAATCGTCTTGGTATGCTGTGGCCTCCTCGAAGCACCACCGACCGGCTTCGCATGGACGGCAGCTTTCACGCGTGCCCTCACCCACAAGCGGGTTGTAAGTACCAATTGGGCAAGGGAGCGCTCGTCCATACTGACAGTAATGTCCACGAGGACATTCGTACGGCAAGAGATCAGCGTCGTAGCACTCGACACCTCCGCCATACTGTGTCTTGCTGCCGGGGTCGCAAACATAGCCCGGGTCGCACGTTCCCGACGAGTTGAGAAGCCCAAAGTCCGCGCAAAATTGTCCTGCAGGACAGATGCTACACAAGGAGATATCGTTGAGACCCAATGCAGTACTAAAGGTCCCCGGTGGGCATCGTGGCGGCGCCGCTCCCGTTCCAGGGGGGCAATAGGATCCTGCTGGGCAGACAAAGGCGAGGGTCGTCTCGATGCCGTCGCAAAAGTATCCCCCTGGGCATACCGTGCAATTGGAGGCGCCCTTATCCGGGGCGTACGTGCCTTCGTCACAACGAATCGGGTGACTTGTACCAGCAGGGCACCGGAATCCAGTGGGGCAGATCAGGTCAGGTGTCTGGCTTGAGACGGACGACGTACCGTTGCAGTAGTATCCAGCTGCGCAGGGACCCGAAGGGGCAGTCAGCCCACGTTCGCCACAGTACGAGCCGGGCTCACACGGCTTGCAGTCATCGACCGACTTGGCTTGCTCCTTTGTCCCAAAGGTTCCAAGGGGACAGGGTTCTGGAGAAGCTGTTCCTTCCATGCAATAGTACCCTGCCGGGCAAACGCCTCCAAAGCCGGCGTCATTCGAGGGAATCCGCATTGTTGAACTGAGGAGACAATAGTAGCCTGCCGCACATAATCCCGAAGGTTCGACAAGTCCGTTCGAGGCGCAGTAGCTGCCTGGGTCGCACGGCGTGCACTGAGACGCGGCGCCAAGTTGTGTGCTGTTAGAATAGGTTCCTTCTGGGCAACGACTTGGGCTTATCGAGGCCTCTGGGCAATACATGCCTTCAGGACATTCTTCTGGGGACTCGAGACCGGTTTCTGGACAGTAAAACCCTGGATAGCACAATGTGCAGTTCGCCTTGCCGAACTCCGAATTGAAAGTCCCATGGGCACAGTTTGAGGCCGCAGCTGAGCCTTCAGGGGCAAAGGTCCCTGGCAGCGCAATCTCATCGGTTGGGTCCTCCGACCTTCCCGGGCACACATATCCAGGTTCGCAAAGGCCGGTCGGAGCAGCATTGCCTGCACCCGCACAGTAGTGGCCCGGGATACAGTCGAGGCAGGCGTCATTGGAAGTTGCCCCCTCGACGGGATTGAAAGTTCCAGGATCGCAGGCAATAGGCATTGCTGAACCTCGAGGACAAAAGTAGCCAGGAGGACAAATGTCACCAATGTCAGCAAAAACCAGAGCGGACTCAAGCTCGTCGCCGAGCTCGTACGTCCAATTTGTCCCCGCCGCATTGGGCGTCGAGGTATACGAGCCCTCCATGCAATAGTAGCCTTCATCGCAGAGGTCTGTGGGCTGCGTCAGACCTTGGCCATCGCAGTAATAGCCACCGGGGCAAGGTGTACAGGCAGCCCCACTGGTTAGACCCGTGAAATTGCCATAACGCCCAATCGGACACGCTTTCGGTGCGGACGAGGCTGTCAAGCAATAGTAGCCCTTTGGACAGATGACCGGATCAACAGTCGCCACCTCACAATAGTATCCACTCGTGCAAATCGAACATGAATTCTCCGACTCACCGCGCGAAGTTGTGCGGTAGGTGCGAGCAGGGCAAGGAAACTGCATCGGACCGGTCGAGCCAGCAGGGCAATAGTGTCCAGGATCACACTCGCCGGTAACACTGTTACTCTGCACAACACAGTAGTAACCAGGGTCGCACGCCGTGCAGTTCTCGAGGTATCCCTGGCCCGTCACGGGGTTGTAGGTTCCGACAGGACACTCCAGCGGCGCTGGAATAGCCTGTGGGCAATAGTGCGCATCAGGGCAGGCGTGCTGAGCAAAGCTGGGCTCGATCGCCACACCTTCAGGGCAATAGAGACCTGGGTTGCAAGGCTGAGCATGCATGAGCTCGCGCGTCGTCGCGGTGGTCTTGCAAAAGTACCCAGCCTCACACGTGTCGCAAGCAGCCTGACCCGAGGCTGACTGGTTGCCTGGCTGACAGGGAATGGGGTCAATTGTGCCTTCGGGGCACTCGTAGCCCGCTGGACACGTAGTACACGAGGCGTCGCTTTCACCAGTCTCATTCGCATACGAGCCCGCGGGACACGGGACTGGAAAGGTGGCCGCGTCGAAACAATAATGACCCAAATCGCATGGCGTGCATTGATCCTCGCTCTCGAGGCTCACGCTTGCCGTGTAGGTACCGTCTGGGCACGGAAATTGGTTCGGCTCATACGTGCTGGCGGGGCAATAATGACCGGGGCTGCAATCGCCATTAACGTATCCAAGCCCACCTTCGCAGTAACTTCCCGCAGGACACGGAGTGCACTCCTCCATGTCCGTGAGACTTGTCGACACGGTATACGATCCTCTTGGGCATTTGAACTCCGTTGCGAAGGTGGTATTCTCGGGGCAATAGTGACCCACCGAACAGGCAAGCATTGCGACGCTTCCGCCGGTACCCTTGAGACAAGCATGGCCTGGCGGGCAAGGTGTGCAGGCTTGCGCATTCTGAAGGTTGTTGGCATTTGTATACGTTCCAGCGGGGCATGGAAACGCGTCAATGTCATAGTTTCCAGAAGGGCAATAATGACCCGCCTGACACTGGATCTGCTCATAGTCATTCATGCCTGTATTGGGACACGTGTATCCTGCTGGACAGGCAAGGCAATTGGTCAGCAAAGAGCCTCCTGTTGTGGGATTGTAGCTGCCCACCGGGCATGCCGTAGGCGTGATCGAGCCGCTCGGGCAGTAATGACCAACGGTACAGGTAAGACAGTCATCCTGAGACTTGAGCTCCGTTTTGATTCCCGAATACGTTCCGCCCGCGCAGGGGAACTTGTACTCGTGCGTTGTGCCCTTTGGGCAGTAATATCCTGAAGGGCATGGATAGTGCTGGCTTGACCCTGCGTAGGCGTATCGACCTTCCGGAACGGTAAGGCAAGCACCGAGTGCAACACTTCCGCCATGAGGATTGAAGTATCCCGCTGGGCACGGATGCTCCGTCTCGTGTTTTGTTCCTTGCGGGCAATAGTATCCTGGTGTGCATTCGATCTTAGTCGTATCAGTTGAACCCTCAGGGCAATAGTACCCAGCGGGACATGGATCGCAAGCATCCTCATCAGAAACTCCACCTGTTTTCGTTCCATACTTTCCAGCAGGGCAATTGGATTTGGGTCCGCCAGAAGGGCAGTAGGTGCCAGCTTCACATTTGTCATTGACGGGAGTTGGACTGACGGCTCCTTCCTTGCAATAGTAGCCCGCTTCGCAGTCTTCGCAGCTTGTTGCACCCTCGTAACTGTATTTTCCCGCAGGACAAATCTGGGGTGACTCGGTTGCATTGGTGGGACAAAAGCTCCCGGCAGGGCACGCTGAGCATGCGGTGTGTCGCGTTGTTGCTGCGTAGGATCCCATGTTGCATTCGACCGGTTGGGCCGAATTCGTCGGGCACTTGTGTCCCTTCGGACAATCATGACAATTTGCGTCTCCCAAAAGAGAGTATGTGCCTTCTTGGCAAACGTTGCCTGGACCACTCTCCGGTGTACAGTCCATGCCCGCAGGGCACTGGGTACATGTCGAGTTACCGTGCGCAGAGTATTCTCCGGAAGCACAAGCATTCATCGTGTTGTCGTCCGTGTAGGGACACGAGTAGCCAGCGGGACACTCTGCGCAAAAGGTGTTGCCCAATTCGGGTCCAGCAAAGGTTCCAGGCTTGCATGCTTCGGACTTAAGGGGCGCACGCGTGACGTCTGTGCATGCGTAGCCTGCAGGACACGCCACACATGAAGTCATGCCACTTTCGGAATAGGTGCCAGGCTCGCAGGTATGGATTGTGACCCCGGTGGGATCAGGGCAGGCTTTGCCGGCAGGGCAAACTGTGCATGATTGTGAGCCTGCGAGAGAATATGACCCAGACGTGCAGTTATTCACAACACCTGAATCCGTCGAAGGACACTGTTTGCCCGCGGGACAAATCGTGCAGTCGGCTTGTCCTTCGATGGAATACGTTCCTGGCGCACACGCGTCCATCGAGTTTGAATTTGTTTGCGGACACCGCATGCCCCTCGGACAGAGCGTGCAATTGACCTGGGCCCCAATACTAAAGGAACCTAGCAAGCAGGGCGCCGGGTCATTGGTCTCGACCGGACATTTGTAGCCTGCGGGGCAGGCGACGCACTCGAGACTAGTTTCGCCCGTGAGATAGGTTCCTCCAGGACAGTTAGGGATGGTCGGGTCTTCGTACCTTCGCACAATGAGCAATTGCGATGGAGAGAATCGCGCAGATACACCATCGTAAGAAGTGTCATTACTTGCGGCGCTGTGTTGGAGGATGGTGATGGCGGAAGCAAGGTCGTAGGCATTATCATCCTCGGACTCGATTGCAACGACACGAATCGTTTGTGGAATGTCCCAGTCTGCACTGGTAAAGACGACCAAAGTCGTGTTGAGACCCACCAAATCCGAGTTTGGATTGGCAATGCTCACATTCACATCCTGCGCAGGTCGTGAATTCAGGACGAGCTCGTATTGGGCCGACTGCCCATTCTCTGTCACATACACTGTCTGTTCAGAAAGGACAATTTCAGGGAGGTCGGCATCGTAAACTCTAGCCTCGACTTGAGAGGTGGGCCAAAATTGAACGTACTGAGCATCAGCATAGGGCTCACCACTGCCTGCTCCAACGCTGAGCAGAACCTGGAACGAGGTAACTTCCGCTCCACGGTACTCGTAGTCTCGGGGATAGGTGACCCGCACCGGCTGCTCCGTATCCCAGTTCGCCATGCTGAAGCTCACAGAGGCTGGGTCGATCACGAGAGCGGACCCATCTTCGAGCACGCTGCTTGCAAAATTAACAGTAACGTTTTCACTGCTCGGTTGAACTCCGAGCTTGACGTAAAAAATGCTTGCCACGTCGGTGCCCTCCACAACATCGATTGCGGCTGCCGAAAGAACGACCCGTGGGTGCGCTGCACCATACCAACTTGCCTCAAAGTCGGGAATGTCGATGGCGGCATAGTTGGAGTCTGTCGTGGAAATACTATGCGATATTACAAGAACGTCAAAGCTGACATTTGCAACTTGCGTCGCGCTCTTGGCAGCTACGGTCACGAGCACATCAGGCGGTGCGACACCAGCTGAGAAGACAATGTCACTTGGTGTAATGTCCACGAGCCAGTCATTGTCCGGCGTAATGCTGATCGTGACGTCGTCCTCGGGAACGCTTGTCAACGACATGGTGTATGTTGCATCTTGAGCTCCCGCGCCACCGATTGCGCCTTGGCGAATGGTGCCGGTAAGGTCAGAAATGGTCACGAATGCCTGATCGGCCTCGCGCACAGTGATATCAATCGTGGAGTCTGGCCAAAAAAGAACGTAAGACTCGTTCATGTACGGCTCGCTGCTGCCTTCGACTACGGCGAGTTCAACTTGGAAAGAAAAGGTGTTGGCACCACGGTACACAAAGTCTCGGGGATAGTGAACCTCTACAACTTGTTCGGAGCTCCAGTTTTCGGTTGTAAACACAAGCAGCTCCGAGCTTACGTCGAGGCTTGAGCCATCTGCGAGCAAGGAGCTGGTAAGCGTGAGGTTTACTGGGCCGTCACTGGGCTCAACATCAAGCTTGACGGACATGCTTGCGGGCGAGCTTGCCCCCTCTACAATGTCGAGTGAAGACGTCGAGACGGAGACTCTGGGCCTGGCAGAACCGTACCAGTTAGCAACGAAGTCATTGACCGCAGCGCCATTGTAAGAGGTGTCTCCGCTCGTCACCGTATGACTCAATGTTAATAGCGCAGAGGTCACATTGGTCACTGCCGTGGCATCAGCCGCTGAGACTGTGACGATTTGAGCAGATGGACTTTGACCTGCAAAAAAAGTCAGAACGTCTGGCGAAATGGTGACGAGTGAGGCTTGGTCCGCGATGATGCTAATCGTCACTTCTTGCGTCGGCACGCTCGCGAGGTTGATGTTGTAAGTGGCATCAACTGCACCAGCGCCGCCAATAGCGCCTTGTCGAATTGTCCCGGTTGTGGACGAGAGCGTCACGACAGCCTGGTCAGCCTCGTGGACATCGACTGCTATCGAACTTGATGGATAATAGATGACGTACTGGGAGTCTGCGTATGGCTCGCTTCCACTAGCACTGACTGCAATCGTAAAGTTGGTGTCGGCTTCTCCTCGATATACATCATCTTTGGGATACGTGACTTGAACCGTCTGCGCAGTGACCCAGTCGGAAGACGTAAACGTAAGTGACGCCGGAGAGATGGTCAGCTCTGAGCTATCGCTGAGAGCGCTGCTGACCAGCGAAATGGTTACATCGCCATTGCTTGGGGCCACAGCAAGCTTGACAGTGAAGCTATCGCCGGTCAAGGAGTCTTCATCGATCTCAAGTGCAGATCTCGACATCAGAACTCTTGGTCTGGGCGATCCATACCAGTTTGCGACAAAGTTACGAATCGCGATACTATTGTAAAAGCTGTCAGAGCTTGTCGCGGCGTGACTGAGCGTCAGCAAAGCAGATGTCACGTTTGTCACTACGGTCGGATCGGCTGCCGAGACTGTGATTGTCTGAGCTGAAGGGCTCGTATTCGCCGTGAATGTGACAGATGCAGGCGAGACGCTGACCAGTGACGTGTCATCAGGAGTGATGCTAACCGTCACATTCTCCGTTGGCGTACTGGCAAGGTTAATGGTATACGTAACATCGACTCCATCACTGCCGCCCACCGTAGCCTGAAAGATGTCCCCAGCAACAGTGGAAAGCGAAACAGCAGCTTGATCGACCTCATGGACGTCAACAGCAATCGTAGCTGACGGATAGAAGATGACGTACTGAGAATCTGCGTAAGGTTGTCCACCTGTAGCATCGACAGTGATCGTGAAGCTGGTGTCAGCGTCTCCACGATAAATGTTGTCTTGAGGATACGTAATTTGGACTGCTTGCGCTGTGTTCCAGTCGGCAGAAGTGAAGGTCAAGGAGGCTGGAGAGATGGCGAGCCCGGATCCATCTGTAAGCGTACTGCTCGCCAATGTTACGGTCACGGTTCCACTTGTGATCGGAGCCCCAAGCTTGACAGAAAAAGTCCCACCAGAAGATGCCTCATCGAATGCGAGAGAGGCAAGAGACATGACGACCTTGGGTCGAGCCGCACCGTACCAATCTGCGACGTAATCGGGAATGTCGGCAGCATTAAAGTCGAGATCCGTGCTGGACGCAGTATGAGAAAGATGAAGAATGTCGAAGCTCACGTTCGAGACCAGCTCTGCGTCTGCTGCAGATACAGTAACGAGTGCCGGAGAAGGGCTTTGGTCCGCAAGAAAGGTGATTTCGGACGGCGTGATGTCCACGAGATGAGGTTGATCGGCAGAGATCGAAATTGTCACGTCACCAATCGGAATACTGGAGAGTGAAATATTGTACGTAGCGTCCACCGCGCCACCGCCGCCGATGGTTCCCTGCTGCACTGAGCCCGTGATTGCAGAAAGAGAGACGCTTGCTAGATCAACCTCTCGAACATTGACTGTTACAAACGATGATGGCCAATACTCGACAAGAGTTTCGTTTGCATAAGGAGCAGCGCTGCCGGCGTCAACAGCGAAACTCAGTTGTAGGGCATTGATTTCCGCACCTCGGTATTCGTAGTCTCGTGGAAAACTCACTTCAACGGCCTGTGCAGTGTCAAAGTTGGCGCTTGTGAAAGTAAGCTGGGTTGGGGCGAAGTCTAAGGGTATACCGTCGAGCTCCGTACTGGCGAGCGAAATACTCATTGATCCAGAGCTCGGGGGAATGCCGAGCTTGATGAAAAGGCTAACAGTGTCGCTATCTCCTTCGACCACCTCAATAGATGATGCCGAGATGATGACTCTTGGGTGCTCGGCACCGTACCAGTCGGCCACAAAGTCTGCCACACTGATTTCGTCATACACGGCATCGAGACTTTCTACTGTGTGACTGATGCGAACACTGTCGGAGACGACATCATTCACGGTCGATGCGTCAACGGCAGAGATGGTTACAGTCTGTGCGTTTGGATCTTCTCCCTGCTGAAAGACGAGAGAGGAAGGAGCGATGTCCACGAGGGAGCTCTTGTCTGCAACAAAGGTCACCGTCACATTTTGTGTTGGTATACTATCGAGCGAGACGTCGTATTGCACATCCTGGGCTCCGGCACCGCCAAGGACACCTTGTTGAATCGTCCCAGATACTGCAGAAAGGACTACAGATGCTTGGTCAACGTCAATAACGGGGACTGTGAGGACCGCAGCCTCGTCAACGCCAGCGTGGTCGATTGTAAAGGTCTCTGCCGCTCCCCGCTTAACAAAGTCTCTTTCAATTCGTACGTTGACCTGTTGCGTCTCTCTATCGGCAGTGAAACAAGTACTGTTTGGCAGTACATGGATCCCACGTGCCTCGGGATCGAGTCCACCGACAGACATGGAGATGCACACATTATCACCCTCCGAGACTGGCGCGTAATCAAGCGTAATATAGTATGGCCGATTCTGGCCGCCCTCAATTACGGAAAGCGTTTCACGGTTGAGGACAATTAGACGCGGCGCTGAAGTTGGAGCGTACGTCGGTGAGTCAGTTGGAGAATCCGTTGGAAAGGCCGTCGGGGCATCAGTCGGAAAGGCTGTTGGAGAATCTGTTGGAAAGTCTGTCGGAGAATCAGTTGGCAATTGTGTAGGCAATTGCGTTGGCTGCGGCGTCGGAGCCGGCGCCTGACCCAATACGCCTGCAGCACAATACATAGCGACAAGGGCCAGAATAATGATCCTTCGCACTGATAGTGAAGTTGAGGCGCATGTAGCACGCATGAACCTTTGTGAAAATACTTTCCGCGCTCTTCGCTGATGATTGGGACGAGCATCTCTCTCAAAAGTTCTGTGTGCATTCGATGGCTTCAGATTTGCATTCCTATCGATCTCTTGTGTATCTGGCAACGAAGGCCAAGTAGCCAAACTGTTGAGCGCACGTTTTGGGAGAGGGAGAATCATGGTCCCGATGTGATGGTGCGTTGCGGTAGCCATATCTTGCTACTTCCGCTACTAAGCAGCGAAAAGAAGTCTGAGCAGCTAGCTTGCAGCGAGAACAAAGCGTACGCAAGTTTGTTTTTCGCAGGCAAAGGTGGCGCCCGACAGCCACCTACCTACCTGCTCACCTTGGCTGGACGAGAACGAGTTTGACAACTATGTCTTGTTATTTTGGGCTCCTTGTCCGTGACCGGTGGACGGCCTCGTCTCGATGTGCTCCCGTTTGTGTCTGCGGCCGCCCGCCGATCGCGCAAGGCGCAAGCGCAAGGCGCAAGCGCAGGGCCGAGAGTGGAGAGGCCCTTGCGAGGTTCTCTCTTGTTGACTCTGTCGGGCTCGTGCCCGGCGGGGCGTGACGAAGTGGCTTTGATGGCGTCGGCAGGCCGGGCAGACCTCCTTTCGTTCGTGCTTTTTGACTTGTGCTGCACCCACCGTCAGTCACCTCGCCCTCCTTCTCTCCTCTTTCTCCTTTTACTTTTTTCTTCTTCTTCTTACCCGCCGCCGTCTTTCCTTCCTCAGGTTCGGACAAGACGCGTGGTTTGGGAAGGAGAGAGAGAGAGAGGGGGGGGCACAACAACGGGCGGGACAACTCGCCGGCCGGTGGCTTGCCGGCAGGGAGCTGCTGCTGAGTCGAGAATGATTGCTCCCTCCGTTGATGATCCGTCATGATCTATCTGGCAGCTCCTGCTGCCGTCCCACTTTTCCGTTACGGGAGGCCCAGCCCGCGTGCAGGTGCGCACACCTGTCGTTCTGTTCTATTGCGAATGTTCTCAAGAGGTGCGCGGGGACCCCCTCCTCCCTTTTCGTTTCTGTGTGATATGTCTTACCTTACCTATAAGGTTTTGTCCGGTCGTGAGGCGACGGTCCGAGTCGGATGCCATTCGTAGTGGAGCGCATTCTCAGAATCAGGAAATGCGCAAAGGGGGCCCTGCGCGCGGCAGTGCAGACGGGCAAAATCGCGGTCGGGACCGCGCTGCAACTCGAATAGGGTTGCTCGAGCCCTGTCACCAGCGCTAAGACGCAAGGGTGGAGCAAGAAAGATGTTTCACGCAGACGCCGGAAAGCACACGTACTTTAAGCGGGACGAAGCCGTGCGCAAGTACCGCAATCTCAAGGCCAGCGACGCACACTGGCTGAAAGTACAGCAGGAAGGAGGCAAAAATAATGTGCACGTGGACTTTGTAGCGCCCTCTAGCACAAAACCGATCAGGCGTTCCAATACAACCATGGTCAAGCTATCCATTGAAGATGGTTTGCAGCGATCAGCATTAGCGGAGGACGATGCAAACGATACAGGTCTCGGCGTGCGTCGTGCGTCTCAAACACGGCGTTCATCCGGCACATCACAGCAAGGAAGAAGCCTGAGTCCACAAGAGACGCCCGACACGTGGAGAGGAGATGAGGAGCAGGCACGTCGGCATCCGAGTTTGAGGACGCGGAAAGGTCGAAAAAGAGCTTGTGCTTTGTGCGAGCACGAATTTCCCGAAAATGTTATGGGCAGCGAACAATTGCGTTCGAGTATTCTGCAGTTGCGTCGCATCTTTGCAGAAATTCAGGCACGCGAGCAGGAGCCAAGAGACGTAAATCTCTTTACCACGGCAGTCTCGTCGCCAGCGCTGCTGAAAAGCGCCTCCGAGGCACCACACGCTGCTTTGAGCTCCGATAAAGCGAGCGGAAGTCAGGAAATTGTGCGCTTTTCCTCCCAAGGCGACAGTCCGGAGGCGGCCATTTCGTCCATGATTGAAAAATATAGATACTCTCGCATGTATGACAAGGTCCGAGTTTGTCTTTTCTGCAGTCAGTTCTTCCCATATGAGAACTTTCGTAAGGCGGCCGGGCGGCATCGGAGAGGAGCAAAAGTGAAACCAAACGCTGTGGATGCCGTCGGCGAGCTCGGCCACAGCCTGGGGCCCATGCAAGCGCGGGCTGAATTTCAGGCGAGAGCTCCAACGTTCCGCCCGCAGCGTCAATCTGCTGTGAGCGCCTGGCGTATGCAAAAACTACGTGTGAAGCGGTCGAAAGAGCGAGAAGCACAACTGGCAGCCATTGGCGAGCTCCACCACGTCTTGGACGTTGTTGAGAAAGGACTCAAACCAGGTGGTGCGGGTGGTAAGGTGAAGGGTCCGCGGCGCGATCTGGAAACGGCACTTCAGTCTTTTGTGTCTGTCGTTGATACAAAGGAAAGTCCATGGGTTCCTGGCGGACACTGCATCGCAAAAGTCCGACCCACCACGCGATCAGCACAGAAGGCGTGCCGATCAGGGCGTGAGGCCCCGGGAACGAAGTCAATAAAGTTGAAGAAGAGCAAGAAGAAGTCGAAAGGGAAGAAATTGCGTCGCGCCCGGGATCCATGTGGGGATCTCGATATTCGGCACGAGGGCGGCCGTGACGCATCTATGAAAGGAAAGCGTGAAGAAAGCAGCATTGCTCAAGGAGAGGGCGTTGACGGAGATAATAGCGACGACGATGACGAGGAAGAGGCATGGCGTATTGCTCGCGAAGAACACGCAGCTACTTTTGCAAGGGTGAAACGGGCGATTCACGCTGCCTGGGTAAGTTTTGTGCTGGGTTTTGACGTCGGAGAAAGAGCTTTGGAGACAACTGACAGCGAGGTAATACCTAACTTGCTTTGTTTGACCTGGAACTTTTACAG
>KN805406.1:347499-354216 GCA_000818945.1 Schizochytrium sp. CCTCC M209059
CGAGCTGGCAGCGTCGCCACTGGACTCGTTGACCTCGGGCTTGACCTCCTCAGGCTTGGCATCGGGGACCTCGCCCTTCTTGCGGGTGTGAGACATGAAGGAATCCTCGCGAACAAAGTTCGAGGGCGTGCGCTCGGTGGCATCGGTGTTGAACTTGTAGCGGGCGTTCGAGGTGACAAAGCAGGTGAGGGTCATCTCGTTCTTGGTGAGCGTACCGGTCTTGTCACTGCAGATGACGGTCACGGAGCCGAGAGTCTCGACAGCGGGGAGGACACGGACAATAGCGTTGTGCTTGGCCATGTTGCTGACGGCGTAGGCGTAGGTGAGCGTGACGATGGCGGCGAGACCCTCGGGAATCATGGCGACAGAGGTGACGAGGGCGGTGGACACACCTTCGAGAGCCTTGTGGCCGTTGCGGACACCGGGCACGTGAAAGTAGTAGACGAGGAAGGTAACGATGGCGGTGCAGACGACGAAGACGGCAATCCACTTGGAGACGATGTCGATTTGCACGAGCACGGCAGTCTTCTTGGACTCGACCTGGGACACAAGGGAGTTAATCTCACCAATCTCGGTGTCATCACCGCAGGCGACGACGATACCAATGGCCTCACCCTGGGAGACAAGAGTGGCGCTGAAGGCCATGTTCTTGCGGTCACCGAGGGGCACGGAGGACGGGTTGGAAGCCTCAATCTTGTCGCTCTTCTTCTCAACGGGGAGGGACTCACCGGTGAGGGCGGCCTCCTGCGAGGCAAGGTTCGAGACCTTGACGAGGCGGATATCGGCGGGGATACGGTCACCGGTGCCGAGGACAACGAGGTCGCCAACGACAACGTTCTCGGCAGGGATGCCCTGGCGCGTGCCGTCGCGGATGACGGTGGCGTCAGAGGAAAGCATGGCCTTGAGGGCATCAGCGGACTTCTCAGCGGAGCCCTCCTGGCGGATGCCGATCCAGGTGTTGAGAATGATGACACCAACGATGAGAGCGACCTCAATAAAAGAGGTGACGCGCTCCTCACCTTCACTGGTGCCACCCTTGACGCACGAGACGACGGCGACGATGGCGAGAATGAGGACAAGGACGTTGTTGACCTGGCGCCAGATGCGCTCGAGCATGGTGGCCTTGCGAGCCTCGGTAAGCTTGTTGGGGCCGTACTTTTCAAGGCGAGCCGCAGCCTCGGCCGCGGTCAGGCCCTTGGCCATGTCGGTCTCCATCTTGGCGGCCACGGACTCGCAGTCCATGACGTGCCATGACTCCTGCTGGACCTGAGCCGTCTTCTTGGCGTCCTTGTTGTCTCCGCCGCAGGCGCCCATCTTGCTTGGTGGTTTGTAGCCCTTGTACTACTCTGCGTTCGTTCTTCTCCTGCTTTCCAGGAGACCCGAGTTCAGGTTCTGCCTTTGCTGTTCCTGTCGATCGATCGAATAACACGGAAAATCCAAAAAGCAAAAGAAAACCAGAGGTCACAGGTCCCGCCAGGAAATCAATCAGCCAATCAAGCAATCATCGGATCACTCGCTCACGTCAGTTGGTCTGTTCTCCCCTTCTCTCTCCTTCCTTCCTCTCGCTCCCGCCCTCTCTCTGCGCCCCCACTGCGCGGCCGCCGCGCGCGCCGTTCGGCGTTGGCGCAGCGTGCGTGTGTCTGTTCGTCCTGCACGGACCCGCTCCTTCTCTCCCCCTGCAGCCGTAATGATTCGCGCGAAACAAAGAAAGCGTGCCCGCTGCTTTGCTGCCTCGCTTCCTTCCTTTTTTCCTTTCCTCTCTCTTCCGCCTCCGCGGCCAGGCTCCTCGTCGCGCGCATTGAACCGCAGGACCCGGTAGGCTGCGTGTAGCGCAAAGAGTGCGACTCGCGAGCTAGCTAAGCAAGCACGCGAAGCAGAGGGAGAAGGGAGAGAGAAAAGAAAGAAGAGGAGCAGCGAGGCGAGAGGGAGCGCAGGAACCGCCGACGGGTGGACGCGATGTCGTGTAATGCAATGCAATGCAGTGCAATGCAATGCGACGCAGTGCAATGCAACGGGATGAAGGCCGAGGCGAGGCGCCTGCTCGATCGGCCGTCCGGCCAACGCTCCGCGGCGGCGGACCCGTCGGGAACGCCGCGAGGAGGGGAGGAGGGCGCCTCGGGACGCGACGCGACGCGAGGAGACGAGCCTGGCGGCCGCGGGCCCGGGAATGGCGGGCAGGCCGGCCGGCCGGGTGATGCACAGAGAGAGGAGGTGGGGGCGCCTCTGCAGCCAGCGCAGCGCAGCGCAGCGCAGTGCAGTGCAGTGCAGTGCAGTGCAGCGAACGAACTGCCATGCAATTCGATGCAATGCAATGCAATGCAATGCAAGGCAGCAAGTAGGCTGGCGCGGTCGTCAAACCGAGACGGAGCGTTCTCGGCGCGCGAGCCGCGTCGCCACGCGTGCCTCTTCTCCTGGTCGTGTCGTCGCGGTCGATCTCGCCTCGAACCATCATCGCATCCATCACATCCTCCCGTCACCTCATGTCACACAGCGAGCAGAGCAGAGCAGAGCAGAGCAGAGCAAAGCAAAGCGAAGAAACGCTAAGCAAAGCAAAGCAAAGACGAGCGGTTGAGGCGCAGAGATCTCTCATGCTGGCACGCTCATCCGCACGCTCGCTCGCACGCTTCTCCGTCTGTCGGACGCATCGCCAGACGCGCACGCCTTCGGTCTCGTCCTGAGTCTCGCCATGGCCTGGCGGCTCGCTTGGCTTCATCCAGCCAGCCGGTCTCTCTCTTGCACGTACCTTGGTCGGGGGCGAGCGAGCAAGCCTTGAGCTTGCAGCGCTTGCGCGTTGGGGAATTGCTTTGCCCTCGCCGCGCTCCGCCGCGTTTTTCAAACAGGCCTCTCGCCTTTCGAACCCTCGAGCCTTTTTTTCTTTTTCTTTTTCTTTTTCTTTTTCTTTTTCTTTTTCTTTTTTTAAACTCTTGGATAAGTTTTTTCATTTCGTCTTCTGGAGTCTCTCGCGCTGGCCAGCCAGCCAGCCAGCAAGCCAGCGGAAGCGGGCGGGCGAGCGAGCGAGCGAGCGACCAGCAGCAGCGAGGAGGGGAAAGGATGGGAGGCAGGGGCGAGCGACCGGAAACTTCCCCTCGCGGAGCGCCCCGCGCGAAAGAGTTTCACCCCTTTTATCGCTGGCCGCCTGCCCTGCCTTCCCTTCCCTTTCCTCCCCTTCTCGCCCTTTCAAGACAAATTTTCTTCCCTTTTAAAATTTCTTTCTTTTGAGGCGAAACAAAAAAACATGGCTTGGTGGATAAAAACTATCAAGGCTGCGCTGCTGCTTGCGGCCGTATCAATCGTCTACTTTTTTTTTCTTTTCTTTTCTTTCACAACCCCGGCCCCACTGCTTCCTGGCCGCTCCTGGTCGCAAGAAAGAAAGAAAGAAAGAAAGAAAGTATGAAAGTATCGCGGCTCCTCGCCCACCAGCCTCGCGCCGCGACGCGAAGACTCGCGCGCTGGGCAACGTTTCTGCTTGGATGGTCGGCAGGTCGGACGCTGCGCCCTGTTTCCGCCCCGCGCCGCCGGCCTGCCGCGCTCTCCGAGCCCCTCCGCGCCTTGCAATTGCGCCGCGAGCCGCGGAAGTTTGCAGTCGCGGCGGCGCATGGCGCAAATGCAGGGGAAGAAGTGCCAGAGTGCGAGCGCAAGTGCAGCCGATCTGCCTCCAGCCAGAAGAGGAGGCAGCAGGCACACACGTGCCGCGAGAAGATTCATCGGCCCTCCGCCCTCGCCAGACAGCCAGCCAGCCAATCAGCCGCTGCCGCACGGGCCATTCGCGGACCTCTCCTTCTCCGCCCTCGCGCGGCACGGGCCCCCGGGCGTTATTCCTTCGAAAAGAAGCGTGCGTGCGTGCGTGCGTGCTTGCGTGCGTGCGTGTCGTGCTCGAGTGGAGATGTGATCGATTACAGAGAGACATCATCAGCCAGGCAGGCGCCATTTTTATTCCATCTTCTTCTCCTCTCCTCGACCACCGGTATCGCGAAACTGTTTTCCTTCCGCAAAAAGTAAAAATTTCTTTCATCGTTTCTTTTTTTTCTTTTTCTTACTTACGGTCTTTCAAAATTTGTTCTGGTAGGAGAAAGTGTTTCCGGCGTGGGCTCGGAAAAGTCGCCGGATCTGCGCGGCTGCTGCCACTGTGCACTGTGGATAGAAGTGCCGACGACGCGGATGTGTTGAAAAGCGCCGAAGTGGCTGATAGCCCCCTCTGCAGCTCCACTGCCCGCAGTCCTCTTCGCGTCGGCCATATCCGGGACTTGTGCTGCAGACACTCTCCACTACGACCTGGAACCGCGCAGTGGCGGCGCGGTCGCGTGAACTGCACTGAATCGGCGCGAGTCCCGCATGAGGCTTTAGCAGAGGAGACCATACGTGTACGTCCCGGCAGTCTCGGCACCTGCGCACTGTGCCGGGGCACCTGCGAGTTTGCCGACTCGCGGCCGCGCGACGCACGTGTTCACGACCCGACTTCTGGCTCTCTCCGGGCGCAGTTTATCCGACCTTACCCCCCCCCCCCCCGCCCCACCCCGCTGCCCCAGTCAACGGCTCTATCTATCCGTTCGAGATCGGCAAGGCTCTGCCGTGTGGCGTGCCGTTCATGAGGTCATTGGCTCTGACCGGGTGAGTGAGTGAGTGATGGATTGATGGATTGAGCGAGCGAGCGAGTGAGGTAGTGAGGTGCCGAGAAGCAAGTAGAGTAAGACCGAGAACGGACTCTATCCCTCACTCAATTATTGGGGCTCATTGCGCTTGGGCAGGTTACCCTTCAAGGCGAAATAAAGACAGTGACCAGTTTAGTATTCTAAAAGATAAGAAGATAAGAAGATTGAATATAAAACTACCTTCCTTTCCGCACAACGGCCGATCGCTCGCATGATTGCCATGCTTGCAGTCGCGTGCTCCTTGGGCTGCTCGCAGTCGCTTTTGCATTGCTCGCTTCGCTCGCAAATTTGCCTCCGAGCGAGAGGTGTCGCAAAGTGCACTGTGAGCCATTTCTGGCCCTTGGCAAGACCGACCGACGCCACGGCCTAGCTCGTTGAGAATGTCGTGTATGCTTTGTTTGTCGCTGAAAGCTCATTTCTTGATCTCGGATCTTGATCTTGTTATGTGAAGCCACTTCACCGCGCAGCAACTGTAGATAAAAATAAGTAATACTAGATGCAGCAGTGCATCTGCAACTAGCCCTCCACAATCTCCAGCCCCGCCCTTCATCCACACTAGTGTCATGGGTGGCATGGATCGAAGCGGCGGGTTCATGTTCTTCTCCTGCCACACAGACTTGCGGTCTCCTTTCTTCCTTTCTTCCTTCCTTCCAACGATTGCAGTTGGATTTGGTTGGTTGGCCAGCAAGCCCAGCAATCCTCACGCGCCCAAACAGTAAACAAAACATCACCCTCTGCACGGGCTGCCGCAAAAGCTCCTCGCCCCAAACGACCGATGCGACCGCGGAGCAAGCCCAGGGCGCCTTGCCAGACGCCGCCTGCCTCCCCCGCGCTGAGGCTAAGCTTTCAAGCTCGATCGCACTTGAGACCGGCACAGCACTATCTATCGCAGTGCAGTGCAGTGGCTCCGCATCATTTGCGCCATTTTGATCCCCGCGTCTGCCGCTGCCAGCCAACTTGAAGCTCCGTGCCGGCCCCGCGTGGCGATCACGCCGAGCCCGGTCCTCGCGGGAGCAGCAGCAGCAGCAGCAGCAGCAGCAGCAGCAGCAGCAGCAGCAGCACAGATCGCACGCCTCGCAAGGCGTCGCAGCGCAACGGCGGGCGGGCACACGCTCCTGCGCAGCGCGTTCGTGCAAGTGCAGATTCGTAAGCAGCGGGACGCGGCCGGTCCAGACAGCAGAGCAGGAAGGCGGCGGGGCTACCCAAAGCAAAGCGCAGAGCACCTGCAGCGCGGATACAGACCACAAGATCACGAGACGATGGACAGTAGACAAGTCAAGGGCAGGCAAAGCGAGGCAAGGCAAGGCAAGGAGGAAGGAGCTCGAAGGGAGGAGACAGAGCGGCGCAGAGGCGCCTGCCGTGAACACGACAGGGCTTGCAGATTTCGTTCCATTCCAGCTGCCGGCAGGCTGCACGCCTCAGAGATGGAGATGCCGGCGGGAGGATGCAGCGCCTGGCGCGCGCGGTGCGGCGCAGGTGCGCTGCCAGGAGCGAGAAACTTCACAGTGCTGGCGGCGTAGGCTGTGCAGTGTGCGCGTGTATAGTAGTGCGTATGGTGTCACTGGGAAGAACCGAGGCGTGAGGTTGAGAAAGGTGACTCGGAGGGAGGGAGATCTCGGTGCGGCCAGCACGCCGCAGGAGCAAGGCGGCACCTACACGCGTGGACCAGCCTCGCCCTGCCTCGTTCACGCTGGTAAAAGCAGCTTGCAAGAGAGCGAGCTGAGAATCGCGCCGACATAAAGGTTAAGCCCAGGTTTGCTCGCGGCCGCCGAGCGAGCACAAAGGTGCTTGCTTCTTCAAGTTCAACTTGGTTGGTTGGTTGGCTTCGGAATGCTCTCCAGCAACAGCGTGTAGTAGTCTCTCCATACATGAAGATTCCCTTTTTTCTTTTTCTTTTCTTTTTCTCCGTTCAAGTTCAAACTTTTTTCCTTTTCTTTTCTATCCTTTTCTTTCTCTCTCTCTCCATCCCTTCCTTCTTTTCCAGCCCACAGTCGCGCGCAGGTGCTCCCGCCGCTACAAGATTTGCGCAGCTGCACCGCATCCACGCCCCCTCCCGCCCTCCCTCCTT
>KN805407.1:5319-41431 GCA_000818945.1 Schizochytrium sp. CCTCC M209059
TGAGAGTCGGGGGCCTGTGAAGATGGGCCCCCTTAGCTACGAAGAGGTGAAAGCCCTCTCGGTGGAACAACTCCGCGAGCGCTTCGGCAAGGAACGAAGCGATGCTATCGCAGTCAACGGGATCAATGTAAGTTGCACGAGTATCTTCTTCACATGACCCGTCCATATTTCTGACCTTCAGCGTGAGCGCGTCGCAGCATGTGGCTTGGGTTTCGTCCGACATGGCGCGCACCATCTGGTTCTGGTCCGAGGGACTAGGATTGCGGCTCACCAAGACCATTGCACTTCCTGATGGTGGCCAGCACTTTTTTCTCGATGGCGGCAACGGCGCTTCGGTCGCATACTTTTGGTTCCCCAATGCGCCCAAGGGCCAGCCGGGCCTGACTACCATCGATCTCTCCAACTTGGCCTCGGGTAACTTCTCCACGGCCCATGGCTCTGTGAATCACGTCGCGTGGAACGTCGATGCTGATCGTCTCCGCGAATACCGAAAACGGATTGCCGCTCTCGCTGTGGGATTTGTGAGCCCCATGCTGTATCACACCGATGAAACAGAGACCGGCTACGCGGCGTCTCGTGATGAAAATACCACATGGGAATCCTTTTACTTTACCGGACCTGATGGCGAGTACCTTGAGCTCACGGCGCAGACCCCGCGCCCTTTTACGCCTGACGTCGACATTAATCACGCTCCGAAAACGGCGCAAGATGCGGCCCCAAGCAAGCTGTAAGCGCTCAGTCTCGTTTCCGGCGTTGCCTTTTTTTATTCTTATTTTTAAAATGTTGTTAATAACTCATTTTGTTCGACTTGACGTCGAGCTTCAAGCCGAGCTCAGTAAGCGGTATGCTTTTATTTACCAAATTCCCCAAACAAGTCATTGCGCGACTTCGTCTTGGTTCTTATGAATCGATCGAAAATGGTACAGCATGCGCTTGCTTTGCGTATTCACTATGCAGACATATGCTTCTTTTCCAATCTCTCGAGGCAGATCTTCTGTGCACGTTCAACCACCTTGAAGTTGAACGATCGGTCTTTCTTTTTGCTTGTTTCTCTGGACAATCGGTCAATCGACACGTCACACGCAGCTCTTCTCGCGCGCTAGAACACAGGCGCCGGCCCGAGAGCGAGCGAGCGAGCGAGCGAGCGAGCGAGCGAGCGAGCGAGTTAGAGAAGGAGAGAGAGAAAGAGAGAGAGAGAGAGAAGGGGCGGTAGGGACAGGACGCGGCAGACAGCGAAGTTAGTTAGAAAGGAGGCCGTCTTTCCGTACTGAGAGCACCATGACCAGGGGCACGCAAGGTCCAAGTGCTTCGACAAAAGGCCACACGCAGCGCGTACGAAGGGCGCCGCGCTCGCGGCGGCCCATGCTCGGCATCGGTAAGTCGGTTGCCATGTGATGTTGGCGCGAGCGCTCTTCTCACGGGAAACTCGTTTCATATTTTATTGTCGAAAATTATCCAGGTGGTTCGTCCGAAGATATCTTGCCCAGCATGAGCAAGGGCGGAGATGACCCCATGTCGCTGGACCCCAATGTGCGCATCCAGGATAAGGATTTCTTCGACAACTTCTCCCCCACAGACTTTGACCTGGATTACCCCAAGGTCACCCAGGAATCATCATAAGATCGATCGTCTTGTCCCTTTTCAAGTCGCGTTGTGGTCCATGTTATAATCATCATCATCATGATCATCACCATTGCATCGTCAACGTCATCCGGCCCATGACTTTACTTCTCAATCTTCCTTTTTTTCCCACTTTGGCTTGCTTGGCCTGCGACAAACGGCTTGGTATGCGAGATACGAATTTGTTACAGACAGACGCGAAACAAGTTCAATGAAGTCTAAATGACCAATGCAACCTTTACATAAAGTCAGCCATGGGTGACCCCAATTGTAACAAACTCAATTCGAAAAAGAGAACTTGAATCTAGGCCTACATTGTGACAATCAATGCCATTCAGGCCTCAAACCTTCGTCGAATTGACGACGCCAAAGTTCCAAGCAAAGGTCATTGCGCCCGATCACACCGCCGACGCCCCCTTGTAAAAAGTAGATTGTAAAAAGAAATATGTTGAAAATCACGAATCAGAGACTCGAATTGCCGTCCTCTGACTCAAAGAGGGTGTGGAAAGCACTGCCTAAATGTTCAATAATGTCAGGCGTGGTGGTGCTTCGATGATGATTTTGAAAGGCGAGACGGTTCGCTGTCCGCGTGAGCACACTTGCCGCAAAAGCCGCTGGGATGGTCCCCTCGGGGCCCGGAGCCTCCGTCTGACCGTCGCCGGCCCCATTTAGAGCCCAGTGCAGAAACACACCACTGCTTCCCGCAAGCACGTCGCCCTGTCCTCCACAACGTCGGTTCGAGCCCTGCGCAGTGCTCACCGCCGCACGCCTGCCATCAGTAATGATGTCGACCTCGCCCTTTTGCATGACTGTCACATTGCCCATCGCGCGCGCCAGACGCACGGCACGTCGCAGCGGGCTCGCTTCATCGGCGTCGTTGATGTCCATCCACGCCCCAAACTTGTTGTCCACGCTCTCGGCCACCTTGCTCAAGTCAGGCACTGGCACGTCCTCGGCGTCCTCGAAAAGCGCACGCTCCAAACGGGAAAACTCTACCACATTGGGTGTCAGCAGGGCGCGCGCATAGCCCTTGACGAGATCGGGCTGCTGTGTCAGTAAAAAGAGCGCATCCCCATCGAGTACAAGTGGCACGTCCTTTCCCATGGCCTCGCGAATCAGCTTGGTCGTGAGCTTGAGCGTAGTCTCGTCGCGTCCGAGTCCTGGACCAATGACAAGCACATGGACCCGCGGCAAGAGATCAACGGCCCGATCGATGTTCGCCTCGCTCATGGTCGGTAGGACAATGACTTCTGGCGTGTATGACTTGATGGGCACCGCCGCGCTTTCCTCGCAGAGAACAAATGCAAGATCGGCGCCAACCTTGAGCGACGACATCGACGCGTAGTACGGCGCTCCCGTGTACTCGAACGAGCCACCCACAATCGCAATCCTCCCGGCCTGGCCCTTGTGCATCGTCTTGGTTAGCTTCGGGACGAGTCTCCGGGCAGCCTCCATGACACTTGCTGCTTGAGCCATGCTTGACGCAACAACGTCTTGCCCGCCACAACGCGAGTCGTCCACTGCCGCTGCTGCTGCTGCTGCTGCTGCTGCTGCTGCTGCTGCTGCTGCTGCTGCAGTGGTCACGCCCGCGGCCACCACAAACGCAAGCCACGCCGTCACCAGACGCAGTGTCCGCATCAATCAGCTCGGTTCGGTTCTGCTGCACGCCAATCCTAAAAGCTGCCCCTAGGCCTAGACTTTTCTAGCGCACTTGAAGCTCGTCTTCATCCTCGTCCTCAATCTTCCCTTTCATGCTGATGCTCACCCTTGATCCGAGGCTCGATACCGTGCACGATGCGGCACCCTGGCTTCCATTATAGACGAGGTCCACGCGCCGTCTCGTGCACGGTATCGTCACGGATTGAATCATCGTTCAAATGCCATCCTGGCGCCGCTCGAGGGCGAGCGGCGCAGCGGACCCGGAGGAGACGGCTCTGCGCTCGCGGGACCTCTGCGCGCCCGGCTGGCCGCGGCGCCCCGTACGCGCGTGCCTGCTCGTGGAGAGGACGCGAAAGCCGTCGCCAAAAAGGAGCGAGGAGACGAGCCGCCAACGCCCGACACGGGGGCGAGCCGGCGACGGCCTGCGCACGTCCAAAACCGTGCCTGCGCAAAACGTCAGGGTTCTGCGAGCGAGACCTGACCTTCCTTCTCTCGCTCCCGCTCTTTCTCTTCGACGTCTAGACGAGTAGATATCTGACAGCCACGCCTGCGCCGAGCCCTCGTCGCCTCTCTCGCTCGCGCTCGCGCCGTGGACCACCTCGCCAAAGCAAAGATAAAAAAAGCGAGGATGACGACTCCTTATGTTTTTGGCGACAAACCTATTTGGGAGCACTTTGCGCTGCCTGATATCTTTGCCGACCCATTTATCAATGCTGAAGTACGCCAACGGGAGGCGCCCTCGAGCTCCTTCCACTGCATGGCAGGGTCCATCCAGCTTTTGGGCGCGGCGCTCAGTAGACTCCTCAGCGAAAAAATGTTAGAAGGCAGCTCGCGACATCTTCGTGCTGTGGCTCTCTTGCAGACCGCTATTTCCGAGTGCGCACAAATCGGGGCTCGTCTGCCCCTCTCGCAATTCAAGAACGACACCGAGGACGTCAAACGCAGCGCCCAGTTTCTCGACTTTCTCAATGCCTTTGTCATGAAAGTCAACTCGCTTCGCGTCGGTGAGGTCCTCTTTTCCCCTGGCGGATGGCGTACCACAGAAAAGGATGGGCACGCTCTTCTCTATGTTCTCTTACGCAGGGAAAACACATTCACGTTCGCCATCTGCAACACAGGCGAGGGACTCGAGTACCACTACGCGCGCGCAGAGACCTCCCCGCCAAAAGTCAAGAGGGCTCTCTCGTACGTTTTCAATAATATCCCGCTCTATCGGCTTTGCGACAGCTCCTTTTGGTTCATGCTCTTCAAGCCGCTGGCCTTTCCTGCTGCCAGCAACGGGCCCGCATTCATCTACGAGGTCATTTTGCCCTATCTTAATTCAAAGCCGCTCTACGCGAACGGTATCCTCGATGAACGACAGCGGGGCGCAGAGGCGGCTGCACAGCCTGCCGCACCTCTTCCAGTACCGGTTCCTGTGCCCTCCGCCTCGCAAAACCCGTTCGAGTCTGCGGCACAGTCGACTGCTGCGGCACCTGCTGCAACAGGTCCATCATTTTCATCTGCAGAAGACGATTTTGCCGACTTCTTCTCGGCGGCGCCAAAGTCACAGCCCCCCAAACCGTCGCAGCCGGCTGCACAACCCACGAGTCATCACAATGATGACGATCCTTTCGGGACTTCCGCATTCTCTGCTCCGTCGACCGGGGGCCGAAATCCCGAGGACGACTTCGCTGACTTTGGCACCTTTGCCTCGTCTAAGCCTTCGCAAAGTGCGCCAAAGCCACCAACGCTGAAGCCTCCTTCATCACAAACCAAAGCTTCAAAACCTTCTGTTCCTTCTCAAAAGCAGCAGCGCCAGCAACATCAGCAGCCTGTGCGCCCTCTCGCGCCTCCAGCTTCCGCTGTCTCGCGATCAACGTCTTCCTCTTCCACTTCTTCCAAACCTATTGCTGCTGCTGCTGCTGCTGCTGCTGCTGCTGTCCCTTCTTCGAAATACGAAAACGACCTCGATGCGTTTTTTGGACCTTCCGATACGGTTTCATCCGGAGCACCCACGGCTACGCTTGCACCCACCCCGGCGCCTTCAAGTTCATCCAACAGCATGTTTGCCGGCCTTGATAGCTTCAACAAGCTCCCTGAACGCTCACAGCGTGCCTCGTCGACTACGTCGTCAGCGTCATCGGCAGCCCCGGCGTTGCGTCCGCCTCGCAAAGCCACACCTTCCTCGACGCAATCTCCCGCCCTTAAACCGGCGCCTCGTGTCCCACGGCAGTCGTCGACGTCTTCGTCTTCTTCCATGGGCTCTGCCGTGCTGCAGCCCATGCCTGCGGCATCTCCGCTGATGCCGTCTCCCATGCAGGCCCTACCTGCGTCGCAGCCTGCCCCAAAGCAAGAACCAGATGACCCGTGGGCAATGCTGGGTCCGAGCACATCAAGTGCCTCCATGTCTTCTTCGGTATCGTCTTCATCTTCCTCGACGTCCTCTGCTGCATCTTCGACTGCGGCGCCAGCGTCCACTGCCTCTGTACCTTCAGGCTTTGATTTTGTAAAAAGCGCGGGCACTTTCCCGGATATGCCTTCCGGCGCTCCGCAAACTCAACACGCAGGTCATTCTATTGCTTCACTGAGCGGCCCCGGTATGCCGCAGCCTACCCGAACGTCTTCTCAGCAAATGGCACCAAGGCAACAGGCGTACGCATACCAGGGCGCAGGAGCGCAGCAATACCAACAGCCGCAGCACCAGCAGCAGCAGCAGACGCAGCAGCAAGGAATGCACTATGCGCAGTATCAGCAGCAACAATTGTACCAGCAACAACCTTATCAGCAGCAACAACCGTACCAGCACCAGCACCAGCAGCAGCAGCAACAACAACAACAACCACAACAGTACTATCAGCAACAGCAGCCATCGCAACAGCAATATTATCAACAACAACAGCAACAGCAACAGCAATACTATCAGCAGCAAAACCAGCAAAACCAACAAAGACGCCAAGGTCCCCGTGGAGACCTTGGCCCATGTGGAGATCAGGGCCCATCGTTGGCGGGTCCTCAAGGTCACGAAGGCGCGCTGGGAGACGCCATGGGCCTCTCGAGCCAGCTTGAAAAGGAAGTCGTTTTTCGTACCGTTCCTCGCGGCGGCGACGTCTCTCTGATGCGTTGCCTTATGGAGGCCATTCATTGCGGCCTCCGCCTCTTGGGCATGTCGTCACAAGAAGCCAAGAATCTTGGCCTCCTTTTGCGCTGGACACTCACCAAAATGATCCAGGCTGATCTTTCAGTGACCGCACGCTACGCGCTAGGCGTAGAGGGTCGCCAGATGGTCGAGACCTCGTGCAAGCAACTCGCCCATGCCGCAGCCAAGCAAGCCCGCCTCGGTGTGCGTAAAGGCGGCGTCAGCGTCTCGCAGCTCTTCGAAATGAAGCGGACGATCAACGGAATCTCAAGCATTATTGAAAAGATACAGCCACGACCTGCACAGCTCCCACCAGAGTTGCAGCTCGCCTCCAGCGCCATCGACCCTGGGGCAACAGAGTTTGTCTTTTTTGGGAGATTTGCCCAACAAAAGTCTATCGAGGGCCTCGCGGGAAGCTCGGCAAAGGCTCCCATCTATCGTCCGGTGCAGCTCACGCTTGTCCCGGACCGCGTGTCGTCCTTTAATGACGTTGCCAATGCGCTCCGTCATTGCTGCAACATCTGCACGCTGCTCGCATACCAGAGTGATCTCGTCAAGAACTCGTATTGCCTTCGCGTCGCGCTCGTGCAGCATCTCTTCACGAGGGTTATTCCGCTTCCGCTTCCTTTGTCGCACCCACGACGCGATGATCAGTGCTTTTGGGCAGCGACCAACCGCGAAATGCGCTACGAGACGCAAACCGACCTCTTGCGCCTACTCTGTTCCGTCGCGGAGCACTTTGGAACCGCTGCACTTTCGCTTCACGTGACGCGTTCTTTTGACGCAGCGCGTATTCTCACCATGGCGTGCGTCGCCACCGTTGCGGATGCTGTCATGCGCAAAGAGGCCTGTGACATCCCTTCCCTCCTTGCACAACATTACAGTGGAACCGCAGATGGTCCCGTCAAACCGTTTGGCGTGGAAATGCGACAGTTCGCCGCCGAGTCTGCAATGTTTCTTCTTCCCGATCCGGCGCTCACGCTCGTGCGGACGCAAGTTTTGGACTACTTTATCGAGCAAATGAGCCTGCTCGATCGGGACCACATTCTTTTTTCTTGGGAACGCTCCATGCTGTGCGGTCCCGCCGAAGAGCTCTTCGTCGACCAGCTTTGTCTTCAAATCGGCTATCCGCGCCCTGGTGTGCAGTACGGTCTGGCGCAGCCGCTTGCTCAAGAGAGCGCCAAGGAGGGTCACGAGCGCCAGCTTTTGGCTGCCCAGTACCTCACCGGCGAGCGTCGCGAAATTCTCACAGACTTTCCGGAACTCGGCTACTTTCGCGACATTGTGTACATTCTCAAGATTCTCATGGCGCCCACGAGCGACTCGCTTCCGCCCATCAAGGCGTGGATGCCCTGCGACGCCAAGCTCTGCTGGACGGCTGTGTACACAAAACCGCCCAAGGCGAAAAAGACAAAGCCTCCCGCCACGAAGGCCGACGCCAATCAGGCCGCGAACGATGATGATAACAAGCTGCACAAGGATCTCGAAGGTCTCGACGATCCTGCGGTAAACGGCGATGCTTCGCAACAAAGCCAACAGGTGTCTGTGGTTGAGGATGCCGAGCCGCTAATCGAAAAGCTCATTCTTCAGCGCCCGCCCTCTGCAAAATTCATGGTCACAGCCTTTGGAGGCACGCAACTCAAGTGCGAGTGGCCAGAGAACGAGGACGAAAAGAAGCCCTGGTTCAAGTCGATCTATAGGCGCATCAAGACCATCTTCTTTAAGCAGGAACCTCGTGCGCCTCCCTCCATGGCCAATCCCTCATTCCTCGCCGGAACGCCCGTCGAGACCGAAGATGATGTTTTGCACGTTCGAGATCTTCCCGATTTCGGTGGCCGCATTACGGCGAGCAACGCGGAGCTCCTCATCCAGTACCTGACGGCTCCGTACCTACGCATTCCTCTGATTCTCCAATTTTTCAGCAACCAGGAGCATACTCTCGCCCTCGCTAGTGAAGAGCTCATGGAAATGGTTGAGTGCGCCGTCTTCGAGCCCGGTGAGTGGCAGCTGCCGGGCGATGATGCGAGTGCACGGGTCCAAAAGGTTCCTTGCGAGGACAAGCAAAAGGTCCAAGCAACACCTCTTGGTCTTCTCTTTAATGAACTACGGTACGCGCATCAGGGCGTTGTTTCTCCCATTGAAACGATGATTAGCAACGTGCTCGAAGTCGATACAGGCCGATACTCCACGTCCTCCTCGCCTGCCGCGCTCTTCACCGTGCGCCTCGCAGTTCGTGTCTATGCTTACATGCAATGCCTCGTCCAGTTCTCGTCATGGCACGAGGGCAGTGGCGGTCTTGCCGTCACCGAAGCCTTAGCCGGGTCATACATTCGAGGCATTGAGGTACCCAAGGACCTTGCTGAGCAGCTTGCTCAGGTAATCTCGCACTGGCGTCTGCTTTTGCTGGGTCGCATCCTTCCCATGCTTGCGTCGTGGCTGCGGCGTTCCACCAATGAAGGCGACATTCGGCTCATGTGCACCTTACATGCCCACATGGCCTACCTTTTCAAGGAGACGAGCTGGAACGGCGATGACCAAGAGGCTCTCAGTGCACAGGAGACAAAGAGTGTGCTCAAGCAGTTCAATCACTCCTCCGGCTTTGACTTTCTGTCATCGCCCACGTCCGACACACCCAATTCGCCGTCCGGTGCCACGGCCACGAGTGGCAGTGCCAGTACTAGTGGTGATGGCGGCCTCGGGCCCATTCCCACCGTTGATGGCACGCAAGACGCTTCAACGAAAAAGCAAGAGTCTACTTTTCCCAACGCATCAAAGGATTACGCCACGCGCGCCGACGTGGCGCACATCAAAACCATCGCGGGTCTTGCCGCCAAGACGCTCTTGTGCTCGCAAGTTTTCTTGACAGCATCGTACCGCATCGCGGCCGAGCCGCGTATTCTCAAGTATGGCGACATGGTCTCTGGCGGCCTCGCCGATGAGGTTGAGGAGACAAAACGTTCCGCTATGAGCCGTGCTGCCCCTCGCCTCGGTCTCGATGAGCTCGAGCTCATGAACGTCTTTCAACGCCATCGCGTCGGTCTGCTAAGCTGGCTTTTGGAACACGAAGGTGCGACGAATGAAATTATGGAGTACACTGTATCTGTACTCATTAACGAGCACGACGCGGTCATTGGCGGGAAAAGGAAAAGACTTCGCGAAGGCGATCACCCGGGTTCCATGGTTCTGCGCAGCTGGAAGTCGCTCACAACAAAGAACTGTCTTGGTCGCTTCACCATTGACACGGAGCGCTTGGCTGGCGAGGCTCGCGACAGACATCTCACGAAACAGCAAGACGGGGAGAAGCAGGAAACTGTTGGCGACGGTCACACCGAGGAAACGGCCACGAGTCTAGAGCAATATCTGCGCGCAGCATCCTCGCAAAAGGTAGACACCGAGATCAATGTGCAGCTTGGCGAGTTCACGCTGAAAAAGCACCGCGTCGAGCCTGTTGACGAGGAAATGTGCGAGTTTGCAGACTTTGTGAGCGTGTTTGGAGAAACGATGGCGGACCGCGGTCTTCACAGCGCCGAAGTGAAGAACACCTCAAATCGGTCATGGATTCGTCTCGTCGGACGCCGTCATGATCTGCAGCTCTGGCTTCCCGATGGTCGAACACCCCGGTCCCCCTTTGCTCGCGTCTACCCGGCGCAGCTTCATTCGTACGAGCGTTGGGTGATTGATGTCCTTACACCTCTTATGCAGGCCGCCAACTCTGGTGCCTCGGGCGGATCGACTTCACTTGATTTGTATCTGGACGATGATGGCGACGATGGCATCGTCGGCGAAGGCGAACGCGTGCGTCTCTGCGCAGTTGTCAAAGAGGGATCTGGACTCGTTTTCCTCAAAGAAATCGTCGTCTTCAGACATGTGATGCCTCGGTTGCTTCACGTGTACGACGTCGTTGAACACGGACGCTTCTACTACACCTCGTTGATTTACTCATCCGACGCAGGCCGCTGCTTGCAGCAGCTGTCAAAGTCAGGTGATGGGGTCATGGGTGCTTTGCCTTTTTTGATGCGTCCCAACATCCCCATGGCGTCCCTGGTCATCACGCGCAGCCTCACTGCAACAATGGGCCACCAGATTTTTGTTCCCGAGCGTCTCTTGTACGGTTTGCTTCCGCAGGCACTAATCGAAGAGTATATGTTCTGGCACAACCCTACCGACAGAATACTCTATGGCTACCAAAAGGCCGTGCGTACCAAGGCTGGGTCCGCCAAGGATCGAACGCAGATTCGTGTAGTGCTTCGCCCAGGCGAGTCCAAGGGCAGCGTGACGTCGACTGTCAAGTCCTCGGCTCGCTCCGGGTATGACTTTCTCTCGCGCACTTTCCGCGGTGCCACAGGAACGGGTGGTGCTGGTTCGCAAGTCGACAGCATGGCTGGTTTCGAATCTCCTCCAATGCGCGCTCTCGTCATGCGCGTACCGCTTTTGCTCAGCGATGATAACGATTTTCCTGGACGTAGAAAGCAAGTGACAAAAAAGTCCAGCGCAGACAAAGAGCGCGAGGATGAGGGCGTCCATGAGCTCCAGGAAGAATCAAAGGATGAGACTTCCGAAGATTCGACCGCCATTGCAGGCGCTGCTGGGCATCTAGAAGGGGACCAACACGAGATCGACGACAGTGACGTGAATCCTGAAGAGGAGGGGCTCATGGGGATCGGCATTGAAGACAAGGTCGACCCTGACGGACAAACCATGGTATTGGTGGATCTTTTGCAAGTTTGCGCTTCGGAGAGCGGTCCTCTCAAAGACCTTTGCGAAATCCTTTTGCGTCTCGACAACTTGACGCACATTTTGGCGTGGTCGAGGGCGACCGCGGACGGTGAGACAATTTCCAAGCGGATCGATGTGGTCGAGCTTCCCCGACTCGGTCTCACGTTTTCCACAGAGGAGCACGTCGTCAATGGAAAGACGGAGGTTCGTCTCTACTGCAATGACCACGCGGGTCTCTATGTCAGTAATGCGGTTCGCAAGAGCAAGATGGCCCAAGATCTCTTGCGCGGCATTCCGCACGGCGTCATTTTGCAAAGGGCTGGTGACAGAACGCTGCATCTCCTGTTGCCAGCGGCTGCTAAGCCGACGCGCAAGCTGCATCGCGGACAAGGTGGCTTTCACGGCGTCGAGCTCGTGCTGGACCGTAGCGACGTTTCCTGGGTCCGCGGGCTGCAGGATCCTCGCTCGCGAACTTCCATGCACTACCTGTACCCCGTGCACTCATCGCGTTCTTTCCTGTTCACGCGGACGCTTTCATCAGCGCTGTACCTAATGCTGTTGCACCTGATTTCCGGCGAGTTCGATCTGGCTTTCCGCCTGACGGACTTTTGCGTCGCGGATACGAGGCTGACCCCCGAAGAATCACAACTCGTCAAGCAAATTGTACGTGTGCAAAAGGGTGACATGCGCACCGACGCCATTGCGTGTCGCCTCAAGCTCATTCTCGTCACCGCCGGCACGGAAATGGCCCAGCTTATTCCTTGGAAGATCACCGAGGAGCTTGTCGCGTATCTGAACAGGCTGCCTCACGTAAGCGGCGCATGTCGCCTCACGCGCGAGGAAGAGATGCTCTTGCTTGAACTCCAGTCTTCCGGTGCCGATGATGACGAGGAAAAGGACGCCGAGGATCTCGTCATGGCCTCGGAAGCTACGGCTGCGGCAACAGCCCAGGCGCCGCCTCGAAGCGCGAGTGCCAAGGCCAAGGCCGCCAAAGGAAGCGGCGCAGCCGAAGGAGAGGCTGGTGAGGGTGAAGGTACGGCCACCGAAGACGAGGACACAGAAGACGGCGACGGCGACCTCGTTGAAGGTGCAGGCAAGGCGCCGAGCCGACGTGATGCCTTTCGTCAAGACCCAACACATATTCTCGTCAATCGCATCAACTACCTGCACAAACTGGAAGCGCAATATCAGTCGGACCCCGGCGCACCATTCTCAGTGCAAGTGCTGAGTCCCGAAGCTCCCACAATGTACCACTTTGACGCGGTGTGCGATTTGACTAGCATTGAGGCATCCGACTCGGCCATCAAGAAAATGACCGCGCTCTCCTACACGCGACCCAAGGACGAAGATCTTAGTGGCGTGGCGGCAGTCAAGCGTCTGTCAAAGTGGTCTCGGCCAGGGCGCATGCGCCTGCACGGCGGCAAGGACAGTCTCGGTTTCCTCTTTTTGTACGAGCTCATGACCGAGTCTGCCCCGCTCAAGGTGCTTCCCGGAGACTCGCCGTTCAATTGGGCTGCAATTCTGCTTCGTCTTATGCCTGCCCGGGACACCAAAGGTCGCGACGTGCTCAACTCGATTCTGCGCATTCTCGCCGAAAATCGCTTTCTGGCGCGTGCCGTGCCAAAGTTTGAGGACGCGCGCAAGTTCAAGCTTTCCACGATCTTTCGTGGTCAAAATGTCTTGCAGCGTCTCCTCACAGAGTTCAGAGATGTCATGTCGCGTCACAAAGACCGTTTGGTGATCCCTGGCCGCATTCCGCGTTCTCTTTTCGAAGTGGGCATTGTCGTTCCGAGTCCATCTCCGCGCGAGCTCTTTGGCACGGGACCTACGGCTGACCGTATGCTTGTTGCCCCGCGCGTCCGCGACCATGCGTGCGAGCAACGCGAGCTACGGCCCGTCTCTGTCGATGGCGTCACGCTCAGCGAGGAGGAACTTCGCGCCTTTGCTACGGCTCCCGTGCATTCGGTCATTCCTGGCTACATTGACGAGGTGGACTCTGCGGAAGGTGGCCTGCGCGCCATGGATGATCTTTCGCAAGACGGGCTGCCATTCTCGGTGGACAGTCATCCCAACGCCCGGGCGCACGTGGCCCAAAATATGCTCGCGCGTCTTCGAGAGGACGTCAGGTATTACGGCGAAACAGAAAGCAAAGTGCAAGGTCTGCAGATCAAGGGTCTCTCGCCAGCTGATATCGATCGGTGCGTGGAGAGCACCGGGGCACTCCAAGGCGCTGAGGTGGCCGTCCACGAAATCCTGAATGCCCTGCACACGCAGCTTCGACGGGACAACGAATTTACCTCGCGAGGTATCGAGGCCGTTCTCCGCCTGGCCAATCAAATTAGTCCGGATCCGCCTCCCGCTCGAGCTTCAGAGGAAGTTGAGCTCGAGCACCGGCGCAAGATTGGTGCTCTGTTTGCGCGCGAGCACGGCCAGGAGGCAACTCTGTGGCTCTCACTGTTGATTGGAATGACTCTTGCCTCGGATGGCTTTGCCGAAGTGAAACGCCTCAACCCATTCCTCTCGGACCAGGATCTTCGATCCCTGGAGGATCTTTTGGCGGCCGTCATGCTTGCCACCAACCGGGCAGGTCAACTCGCTAGGTGCATTGCGAGCGCCTCAGGTATCCTGCGCATTCTTGGACAAATGCGCGAGATCTGCGGCTCGAGCGCTGCTTTCGACTCTGCAGAGGTCGGCGAGAGTATCGAAAATCTCAAACTCGAGGTGCAGCTGACTGCATCCGAGCTCGCCAGTCATCTTGCTTGCAAACGGCAGTACGTGACCATGGAAGAGAGGCGGAGTGCAGATGGCAAGACGTCGATGCGCCTGCGCTACGATCCTCGTCTGCTCGTCTTTGAGTTCATGCAGGATATTCTCTTGCGCAAGTCTCAGGTGGAACTCGTGGAACAATTCAAGGTGGCTCTACGCGCGGGCGACTCGCGGTGTCATCAAATGCTCATGGGTGCCGGAAAGACGACGGTGGTGGCTCCGATCCTCGCGCTTCTTCTTGGCAGCGACAGCGTCTCGCCTCTTGTCATGCAGGTGGTGCCCCGTGCGCTCTTTCAATTTTCGTGCTCGGTCATGCGCTCGTGCTTCTCGGCCGTGATTCAGAAACAGGTCTACACCTTTACATATGATCGCTTCAAGCCTCCGTCAAAGACCTTGTACCAAAAACTACTCAAGGCCAAGGCTGCTCGGGGTGTGGTGATTTCGACGCCAACGGCCATCAAGTCGTTCACGCTCAAGTTTGTTGAGACGGTGAACGCCATTCTCACGCTCAAGGCGGCCATCGCGGACAATAAAGACACGAGTGAAATGTCCTTTTTTGGCGTCTTAGGGCGGCGCATCACTACCACGATTCGTGGCGACCGCCAGCAGGAGATGAACCAGCTGATGTTGCAAAAGCTCATTGTGCAGGCTCAGACGTGCGTGCGCATCCTCTCCCTCTTTCGCAACGGCTCGCTCATCCTCGACGAGGTCGATCTCATTTTGCATCCCCTCAAGAGCGAGCTGAACTGGCCCATGGGCCAAAAGGAGCCGCTCGACTTTACGCGCACGCCAACTGGGGCAGTCACTGGATTGCGCTGGCGCATTCCTTTTCACCTTCTCGATGCGGTTCTCTTTGCAACCGAGCGTCGAATGACTGTCCGATTCGAGAACAGCCGCGAGGCGCGCGTGATTCTGAACAAACTTCGCGAAGCCATTGACCACGGATGCGAGCGCAAACATCTACAGCGTACCCCGCATCTCATTTTGGTCTCCAAACAGTACTACAACCAAGCCATTAAACCACTTATTGCGCAGTGGATGCTCATTTGGCTTTCGGAGCACAAGATTGTCGGCGTGAGCAACAACGAGCTTCTCGAGTATCTTCTCAAGGGGTCGGTGGGCGCGCGCCAAGGCGTGACGGAGAAGATCAACCGCTGCCTCACCGACGACCAAATGAAGATGGTGAATCTCGGGCATGACTGGATTCGTTCGTTTCTCCCGCACGCCTTGAGCAAGATCAACCGCGTACACTTTGGTCTCTTGACACCGCGCGATCTGCGTCGCGCTCTCGTTCTCGATCCGAACATGCCCGAGTCGCGGCGCCTCCTCGCCGTTCCCTTTGTTGGCAAGGATGTCCCGAGTCGAGCTTCTGAGTTCGCGCATCCAGATGTAGTGATTGGGCTCGCTATTCTGGCATATCGATACGAAGGTCTGCGCTTTACGGACTTTCAGACGGTCCTCGAAGGTCTGCGTGCCCGCGTGGAGACGGAAACGGGCCCGTACCGCAAGCGCGAAGCGTGCAAGCTGTACTCTCGCTGGGTTCGGCTTGCGGGCGGACGTGTGCGCGGAGAACTGACAAAGGAGCAGCTCGAGTCCAAGGCTGGTGATGGTGACGATGCCGATGAGGAAGATGACCTGGACCTTCTCATGATGGATGGATGGGCAGGCGCCGAAGAAGAACTGGCTCGCGCCAATGCCGAGGACGAAGCTGCACGTGCGCGTCTCAAGGACGTTGTGCGTCGCGCTGCGTACCTGGGCGGCACGCGTAGCGACGAGGAGGTATTTCAGGATATTTGGCCGCTGCAACTCGTCGACATGCGAGACATCGAGCAGGTTCGTGTGCTGTACAGATTGCTCTGGCGACTTCCGCACGTGGTCGAGCATTATTTGAACGAGTATGTTTTTCCACAAACCTGCCGACACCAAGGTCTGAAGCTGTCTGCGTGCGGACAGGCCCTCGGTGGCGAACTCTTGTACAATCAGCGATTCGGCTTTTCGGGAACGCCGTCTGATCTCTTGCCCGTGGAACTTGGGCGCTGCCACTACGAGGCAGGGTCCGATGGCAAGATGATGCACTTGCTGACGGCACCACAAGTGGTCACGTACGAGAAGCTGAGCCTGAATTGGACCGTCTTGGGCGTTTTGGACCTCGTCGCAGCGGCGCAGCCGACGTACCACGCGCTCTTGGACACGGGTGCCCTTATTACAGGCATGTCGAATCTCGAAGTGGCTGCGTACCTGCTGCGCGCTGGCTTGCCGGATCACGAGGGTGTCGTCTTTCTCGACGAGTCTGACCGCAAAATGATCTTGCTGCGTCACGGGTGGCGTGTGATGGAGCTCGAGCAATGTGGGCTTGCCAAACACAAACGGTTCTCCTTTTACGATCAGATTCACACAACGGGTATGGATATCAAGCAGAGTCTGGGTGCCAAGGCTGTTTTAACGCTTGGAAAGGACATGACGTTTCGCGACTACGCGCAGGGTGCCTTTCGTATGCGCGGTATTGGCAAGGGCCAAACGATCCATCTGGTGATCATTCCGGAAGTTTTGCATTTGATGGAAGCGGAACTTGCCAAGGCGAGCAAGGGTGCCATGACGAAGACGCCCGAGCTCGAGGCAGTCAACGCTGCCATCAACGAAGCTGAAGCGAACGAAACCCGAAGCGAAGCTGGTCTCTTGCGAGCTGTGTGCGCCTGGCTGGTCATCAATTCCATGCATTCGGAGCGACTGCAGTTCAATCTCTTGTGCGAGCAAAACGTGCGTAATGTGTGGCGAAAACAGGCCTTCAAGACGCTCATTCAGGACTTTGCAGACGGCCAAACACGATTCGAGCTGCAGGGCGGACGATACTCGCGTCACGTCAAGACGCGGTTTACGCCAGACGGACACGAGCGCTTGGCGCTTGCAGAGTCTGCCGAGGTCTTTCGAGAGCGCGTCGACTACAGCGTCGCCAATGTGGTGCCGAAGCCGCGCCCGCTGGCTGACAAGATTGCGAGCCTGATTCAGACCCACGAACACTTTTTGACCGGTCCCAACGACATTACGCAGGTATCGGAGATTCAGCGCATGGTGGCCAACATTGACGCTCGCACGCCATTGAAGTCGGAAAAGTGGCACAAGACTGCCGAAGAGGTCGAAGCGGAGATTCAACAAGAAGTGCTGGAGGAGGAAGAGGTGCTTCAGGGGCAGGACGCAGCCTTTGATCGCGAACAGGTTCAAGAGCAAGAACAGGAGCAAGAACAGGAGCAGGAGCAAGAGCAGGAGCAGGAACAGGAACAAGAGAAGGAACAGGAGCCCGAGGTGTTTAGCAAGAAACGCTACAGCAAGGACGAGTTCCTCAAACCCTGGGACGTGGGTACTTTGGCGTTGCAGCCTGCGCCCGAGCTGCAAGGGTTTTTTCCCGCTTCAGAATTTGCAGTTTATGCCTCGTCACGCTTCAAGGCAACGCCGATTCACTTTCCAGACTACCTCTATGTGTCGAGCAACTACTACAAGCAGCAGTGGTCGCTCAGCACACATCGACGGTTGAAGAATGTGATTATTGTGCTGGACTGGATTCCCGATACTACGTTGCTTCGTCTGGGCGTCGACGAGGCAGACGCTGGTGGCGAGGGTCATGATATCACTGGAGGCAGCGGCGGCAGCGGCGGCGGCGGCATGGGAGGTGGCATGGCGAGCATTCTGAACCTTTCTGATTCGGGTGGCGTCGGCAGCGGGCAGGCGCAATCGCGGGCTCGTGCGCTGACGCCCGAACAAGAGGAAACGTTGCGGAACACCTTTAAGCTTTTCGATGGTGGCAAGGGTTACATTTCTCCACAGCAGCTCCGCGAGGTTCTGCTAACGATGGGTGTCGAGCTGCAGAGCACGCGAGAGCTGCACGATATTGTGGACGTGGTAGTGAAGCGGCGCAAGGGCAAAGATCGCGCGGATCCTGCGCTCGCTGGCCAGGACGAACTTGAGCGGCGCATCACCTTTGCAGATATCAAGGATCTCGTTCGCAGTCGTACAGCCGAGCAGGTAGAGAGCGGACGCTTTTTTGTTGCCGTCTCACTTGCCGAAGCAGAAACGCTGCGGCGCATCATGCACGCCAAGACAACGATATCGGTGCAAGGGGCGGTGCACAAGAGCTTTGTGGAGCATTCGAATGCGGCAGTGGCTCTCCGTCTCTTGCGAGGAAGCGCGCGAGAGGGCTCAGGCGCAGAGTCCCTCGTCTCTCTTGACGAGTCGGCCATGTTCAAGCCGAGCCGAAGGTACCAAACGTTGACGGCCGCGCAGTGCTGGCGCTTCATCAACTCTGAGATGTGGTTCCAGGACCGGGAATTGAGTGCTCTCTTGCAAGCAATTCAGGACAACACGTGCAAACAGCGCGAAAAGTGGTTCAACGAAGTGCGCAGCTGCCGCCGTCGCAAGCAGCTCCAGGTGGCGTACACGCCCGTGGCCAAGCTCTTCACCACGCCTGACCAGTATCATCTTTTGCACTACAAGGCGACGATTGCGAGAATCCGTGAGCTTCTTTTGTCGCGCAATCTATACTTGTTGGACGCTTTTCGCGCTTTTGACTCGGACGGAAATGGGCAAATTGGATGCACCGAAATGTACTCGGCGCTGTCCTGGCTGGGACTGCACCTCACCGCGGCCCAGGTCCAGGACTTTGTGCGCGAGATGAGTCCTGGAACGACGGGCTATGTCAATTTTGTTGAATTCAAGGAAGCGCTCATGGATCCAGAGCTAGGCGACGCTGACCCGCTCGTGGGAGGTGACACGGCTGACGCAGACGCCGTGGCGGCGCAAGCGAACGCCATCATGGCGAGCAGCAAACAGCAGGCGGGCTCGAACGGGGCCATCTCGGAAAGCGACGACCCTTTTGGTCTGCTTCGCGACGCGACCGTGACGGGTGGCGCCGGCAGTGGCGCAGGTGCTGGGCAAGAAACACAAGCGGATGAGATCTTCCAGCGCATCGTCATCCCGCGCAAGCAGATTGCAGAGCTGAGCGAGGTGGACGACAAGTTCCGTACAGAAAAGGAGGGCCCCGTTGAAGTGAGCGTTTTGCGGGACATCAACTTTGCCCTCGTGCGCCACGCAGCCTTTGTCAAGCTTTGGACCACGCGCAGCCTGAAAACGGTCGTCTGGGGCGCCTCGGTCTGGCGTCCTGACATCGAGCTTGCCTGGTATTCAAAGCTGGGCAAGACCAAGGAGCTCATTTGTCTTGGGCACTTTGCGACGCGAGGATACGTGGATCCGCACAAGACCAAGGACAAGGTCACTGGCAAGACGATTGACCGCTTCGTTCTCGAAGTGACGGACAAGGGCGTCATGGGTCTGTCGGGCAAGAAAAGGCATCGTGCGATCGTGTCAAAGGTTCTTCCGCATCCGTCGCGCTTTCATTTAGTGTGGAGCAAAACGCAAGGGTCGAAGCCGCTCTTTGTTTGGGAAGGTGTGCCGCCTTCGCGCGACTTTGTGTCGCTTGGACATGTGTGCACGACCACCTCGAGCCCGCCACCGCTGGACGCGGTGCGATGCGCGCCGCGCAATTGGGTCAATACCTCGGATGCTACTCCGCAACTGGTTTGGGAGGATACAGGAACGGCAGGTCGCCCAGGATCGCTTTGGAGCGTTACCTCGATGAATATCATCGTGGGCACGGATGGCCATAATCCGCCCAAAGGTCCATTTTACGAGTTTGCCTTTGACAAGTGGCTCTGCACCAATGATTTCCGGGCCATTCCCATGTCGGGAACAAATTAGACAACAATGCAGTCCTAGGCGTCTGCAGCAAAATGCAGATATATTTCCTTTGCGAGATGCCATTGCGAATCACAACTAGAAGAACCAAGGCCGTCGAGCTGACAAGAGAGCAAGTAAGCCAAGCGAAAAAGCTGTCCGACATCAAAGCAGAACCATCAATGCCGATGCATCATCCATCAACTTTATAGTCAAAAGAAGACGATTGCACCAAGAATAACGACACCAATGTGTGTCTCAGTTTCGCCCTTTAGACTTACGAAGTGCAATACAAGTCTCGCTCACACTCTTGAGGATATGATGCTTGGTGTTTTCTTCAAATCAAATCATTGTATACGCATTCTTTCTTGCTCGACGAAGTACTTTGTTGTACGCCGATAGCTCAAAATGAACAGCTGACTCGACTCGGCTTGACTTGACTCGACTTGGCTTGCCTCTACTTGTCTTAATTCGACTCAACTTGACTCGACTCGACTCGACTCGTCTTAATTCTACTCAACTTGGCTTGACTCTGCTCATCTTAATTCGACTCAACTTGACTCAACTCAACTTGACTCGACTCTATTCCACAGAGTGATCCTTCGAATAAACAAAGAGATCAATCTCTCTTGCGGTGCAGCTGGCCAGTCGCCGAGGTGAAATAAATTGAAATGGGAAAAGTGTGTCAATTTGTTTTTTTGTTTTCCGCGGCCGAAGGTTCCTCTTGCGCTTTAGAGGAAAACATGCCACTGTAAAGACCCACACCAGCAAAAACGAGGCAGGTCCCAAGCCAGTGTTTTGCAGAAAAGGGATTTTGAAAGTAGACGACGCTGAAGATGATGCTGAGGAACTTGCGAAAGGTGATCGTCATCGTGCACGTGAGCGTTGAGGAGACAGCAGTCAGACGGTAAACGAAGGAAATGCAAACGAGTTGCGAAAGAACATTGCCGAGAAGAAGAACCCAAAGAACGGGAATCTGTTGCAACGCAGCAGGAAGCGTCGCAGCGAGAGCAGGGATTTCGTCTGCCAGCGTCGGGGATGCGGCCCAGATGTCAATGTGAGAGCTGATATCTTGGCCACGAACGATAACGAACCACGGAAGAGCAAGGACATGCGAGTAGAATTTAAGCTCGTTCGCGTGTTTGCCCCACTTTTTGTATCCATTTTCCTGAAAGTGTCCGAGGGCAGCACTAGCAAAGAGCGCAACCGTGAGCAGCCCGAGCCCAAAGAGCCATTCTTGGAAGACGCCAGCGCCTTGCGGGGTTGCCGAGCCCTGCACCTTGTCTTTGGCATCGGCTGCGCTGCTCCCTAGCGCGCCAACGTCGCCACAGCAATCTGAAGCTGAGGAGGTCTCGTCCGCGGCCATTGCTTGTTTTTGCTGAGCATCTGCCCAGGTCGCGAGGAGAATGCCAGCAGACACAAGAAGCACGCCCTGGACCTGATGCGAAGCGTACTTTTTGCCAAAAGCGGCCCAGCCGATGAGCAAGGAGGCTGCAAGACTACTTGCGCGGAAGACCATGTGGAGCGGCATGGCGATATGGTATTTCAGAGCCATGTTGTTGAGAAGCGACAAAGTAAAGAAGGTCGTAGTAATAAAGGCATGGAACCAGAGCGGGATGCCTCTGGGCTTGAGTAGACGTCCCTGGCGGCCCCACGCCAAGACGTCTGGCAGGCCGAGCGTCGCAACAAAGGCAAACTGCGCCAGCGTGATGAGGGCTCCTGCGCCCGGGTCTCTGCTCGTGATCATCTCCTGTGTGTGTGTGCGTGTGCGTGTGCGTGTGCGTGTGCGTGTGCGTGTGCGTGTGCGTGTGCGTGTGCGTGTGCGTGTGCGTGTGCGTGTGCGTGTGCGTGTGCGTGTGCGTGTGCGTGTGCGTGTGCGTGTGCGTGTGCGTGTGCGTGTGCGTGTGCGTGTGCGTGTGCGTGTGCGTGTGCGTGTGCGTGTGCGTGTGCGTGTGCGTGTGCGTGTGCGTGTGCGTGTGCGTGTGCGTGTGCGTGTGCGTGTGCGTGTGCGTGTGCGTGTGCGTGTGCGTGTGCGTGTGCGTGTGCGTGTGCGTGTGCGTGTGCGTGTGCGTGTGCGTGTGCGTGTGCGTGTGCGTGTGCGTGTGCGTGTGCGTGTGCGTGTGCGTGTGCGTGTGCGTGTGCGTGTGCGTGTGCGTGTGCGTGTGCGTGTGCGTGTGCGTGTGCGTGTGCGTGTGCGTGTGCGTGTGCGTGTGCGTGTGCGTGTGCGTGTGCGTGTGCGTGTGCGTGTGCGTGTGCGTGTGCGTGTGCGTGTGCGTGTGCGTGTGCGTGTGCGCTGTGTCAGCTGTGCGTCCCGTCCCTCGCCTCGCCTCGCTTCGCTCTGCCCTGCCTGCCTCCCTGCCTCGCAAAGCTAGCTAGCTGGCCAGCAACGCCCGCGCCGCTCTCCGCGCCACCACGTACCAAGAAGACCACGTTCACCATGCAGCCCGCGAGAATTCCGCCCACACACTGCGCGACATCGGCCGCGCTGCCCTCCGCGACTACCATCCTTTCCCTTGCTCTTCCTCCGCTCGCGCGCAGCTGCAGCACGCGAAGCGACTCTGGTCGCGCGGGGTCGCTTGTCCTTCGTCCAACTTGTACTATCCACAAGGCCGCTACGAGGAGGAGGCCTTGGCGGACTACGAGGAAGCGCTGTCGACTTGCAATGAAAGTCTTGGCGACCGGTATCCCAAAGTGGCCACCTCGCTAGGCGGCATCACCAACTTATACTATTCACAGGGCCGCTACGAGGAGGCCTTGGCGCATTAGGAGGAGGCCTTGGCGTTCTAATAGAAGATCGCCTTGGCGTACCACGAGGAGGTCTTGGCGTACTACGAGCAAGCGCTGTCGGTTTTCAAGAAGAGAATTGGCATTCGGCATCCCTTCGTGGCGAGAACGCAAAGGGAAATATATCGAATTCGCTCGCAGAACGATTCGAGCAAAGACGCAGCGTCGATCTTCGCTGCAAAAACTTGCATTCCTCGGGGGTAGAAAGTGAAACGTAAGCTCAAATGTATTGTAAAAGAACACGAACAGACAAGTAAACGATTGTTTGGTTCCTTGGTGAAGTTGACCTACTCTCGTGGTCATCTCCTCTCCTCTGTGATCAAACTAAAATTCGAATGAGACGGCATGAGCAAACTCGTAGGTCATGTGGAGGACTGTCAGCAAAGGTCTGAAGGTCAGGCTGTATAAAATCGAGTCCAGTAAGAGCACCTTTGATTGCATCATAGGGCTCAGATCAAGCATGCACAGCAGCGTAAAATCGTTGAGGAAAAAGAGAAGTTGACGTGAAAGTCCTGGAAAAAGAGTGACGCTATAAATGACTTTTCGCTGTCCATCATTTCGAAACACGATTTGATGCGTCGAACAAGTAAGGTTCATTTGCACGCCGGATCAAGGTTGTGTCGCAGTAAAGTTGAATCGCCAGGAATTTATTCAAGGCGTGGCCGCGCCAACGGTTGCGGAGCGGAGGCTGTTGCTTTTCGTCCGAGAATAGAGGAAAGCAACATTGCAAGAGCGCTACAAAAGGAATCCAATTCCAAACTCAGCGAACAATCATCGCCATCTTTCTTGGCAATTTGGATCCGCTGTCGTTCCCGACATGTTTGGAGGTTCAGTAGCAGCATTAATTGTTTGAAACCTACACAAGCTCAACGACATTGAGAAAAGTAGCAAGCCAATCGCAATTTTTCGTACAGTGCTGATGGAAACGATATCTTCTTCAAGACGGAGCAGGAGGGCGAGTTGCAAGATCAAAACTTTGTATTCAAATAATCTGCCCCTGCCGATTCATCGTTAATTCCAATGCACCCTGAGACCTCTCCAGTTCGTCTTGCCGTTCGTTGTCAGTTGGCCCGAAAACATCCATTTCAAGGCTCGACTTCGACGGTAATGAGGGTCCAATCTACAGTGAGACGACCAGGTTAATCAAACAAAAGAGTCGCCTGGCCTCTGCCAATGCCCCGGCCAGTGCGCCCCGGGCGTAGGTCTCCCTCCGTTCCTCAAGACGGCGCGTTCATCCGCAAGTTGCGCAAATGCTGCAGCTGCTCAAGTGCTGCAGCTGCTCGCGCGGCCGAAGCCGACTACATAAGTTACGGTTAGTGAGAGCCTGCTGCCGTGCAAGGCCGGGCGAGTGAGTCTGAGCGCAACGACTCCGACAGCAGAGCATCAACAAGGTCAAGCGCGCGGGCGGCGAGCGCGCGCGGGCGGGCGGGCGGCGGGCGGGGGCCTCGCGCGGAGGGCGCGGCGAGCGCAGGCGAGGCGGCGCGGGCCGGTGGTGGTTGGGGCGCCGCCGAGACTTCGTCGCGATGGCAGGCCGCAAACGCGCCCGCGAGGCGGTCGAGGAGACCACGGCGACGACGACGGCGACGGCGACGGCGACGCCCAGGAGGGCGAGCACCGCGAGGACGCGCAAGAAGGCACGGCCAGGCACGGCGCGCAAATCTCGAACGAAGCAAGCCGAGGAGGAGATTCTTGGTGATGATTCGGGGCAAAAGCACCAAAAAGACGGCACCACAGAGGATGTCGAGGGAGCGACCGTCAATGGCGAGAAGAAGGACGTGGGCAAGGGCCGCAGCAAGGCAAAGGGGCCCAAAGTCGCGGCCAAGACGCCGGCCAAGACGCCGGCCAAGACGCCAGCCAAAACGCCGGCCAAGACGCCAGCCAAGTCGCGCGGCGCCAAGCGAAATATTCAAGAGACAGACCAAACGCCCAGCATACGAAGAAATGAGCCGCAGCATACGCGCAAACGCGGACGCAGAGCGAGGACGGGTAGCGAAGACAGCGGCGTCAGTGCCGCAAGTACTGCTACCGTGGGCAGTCGTTCCAGCCAGAGACTACGGAACAAACGTCTTGCTGCCAATGGTGTGGAGATTCTTCCCTTGCCACCGCCCATGCCTCTTGCGCGACTCGGCCGCGGTCGCCGCGCTCCAGCAGCAAAGCCCAGAGCGTCCACAGCTAAAGCCAACGGCGGCACTGTAGAGGCGACTCCAAGACCGCAGCCACAGTCTCAGCAGCAAGCCAAGTTAATGATGCCCAAAGCTGTACCGCAGTCCGCACCGTCATTACATGTCCGTCGGGCGGCGTCTGGAACTTCTGTTGCTGCTGCTGCAAGCCCCGTTCCGGCGCCTTCAAGACTTCTAGTCGCCGTCTCTGAGGAGAACAAGGCATCATACTCCAGCAACGCAGTGTCAGGCACGGCTCCCGGTCCAATACCCCCACGATTGGCCTCGCCGCTGCTATCCCCGCGCAAGCTTCGCGTCGCATCGCATTCCTCTGCGGATGAAGGAACTCAAGAGACGATGAAAGAGAGGTCGGGACGCCGCATCGTCTGGTTTGCACTCGCTGTCGTTCTACCCCTACTCTTCTTTGCTCTTGTCCAAACGATAGACAATTCTCATCGTCAACGCGAGTTGGAGCGCCAGGATCGCGCGCGCATTGCTGCCGAGCAGAAACTTCGCGAAGCCTCTGAAACGTGCATCGAGGTACCTGGACACGCACGCGCGTGCGGACCTGGCTTTGCTGCCGCAGAAGCCCAGATTCGGGAAGCAACGCGAGCTAAAGTGACCGCATTCCAAGAGAACTTGCTCGAGCGAAAACGCGCGGTTGAGCTCGAACTTGCCACACTCAAAGATCACGGCCACGCAGAAGCACGTAAATGGGAAAGCTCTGTCCCCAATGGTCCTATTACTTCTGCCGAGGATGCTCTTGCGTCCCTCCGCAAGGTCCACGACAAAGCAAGCGGAGACTCCAAAGGACAGGTGGCTTTCCTTTTGGATCTGATCACTGAGGGCATGCAAGTCCGCTTTGCGCAAGACGAGGTCCAAGACGAGAAGAATGACTTGCAAACAATCACGCAGCAAATCAAGGAACTCGAGGCGGTCCTTTCCGAGGTTCGCGGCGATATCTTTCGACGTCTCGTTCATATAGAGACTCACGCCAAAAGCATCGCTCAAGAGATGGGGGGGCTTCAGGTGCATTCAGTCCCCGTCGTCAGAGACGAGGACGTAAGCCGCGTGGCCGTGGTGCCCGAAGAAGACCTGAGCTTTGAAGATATGTTCAAACGTGTGGTGCACGAACAGTTTATGGACTTCCAGAACAATCATCTGCAATATCCCGATCTCTTGTCGCCACCCGAGATGGTGAGCATTCTGAACGGGAAGGGCCAGACATCATTGACAGGTCCACCGCGCAGAGCTAGCAAGTGTAGTGGACGTCGAGCGGATTCGCCCCACGACGACGAGGGTCACTATCAGAAGACGGGCTGGTTCCACCGCTTGTGCACGCAAGTCTCTGGCCTTCCTCAGCCCGAGTCCGTCTTAAAGAATACCTTTCCGATTCGTGACTGCTGGTCGATGATGGGAAAGACCGGAAACTTTAGCGTTGCGCTGAGTGAACCAAGCATGGTGCATGGCTTTCAGGTCGAGCATCACAAGATCCACTTGGGCAATCATGATCCGGGCGTTGCACCGCGGAGTCTTACGCTCATCGGTATGAACATTACCGCTCGCACCGAAGCAGTCTTGGTCGATATGGAGTACGATATTAACGGACGGGCTGTGCAGCAGACATTTCTACCTACAGGTGCCTATGGGCCCTTTGAGGCTATCAAGGTGCAAATAAGGAGCAACCACGGCGCCAGTTACACCTGTCTTCATCGTGTTCGGGTCTTTTGAATCTCTTTGTCAAAACAAATGCACGCATATGTTATTTTCTACCTTACGATTTTGAAAGAGGTCGTCATTTGACAAGAATTGGCTTCCGCGCACAAACGATGCAGGCATTCGATCGACCTCCAAATAGCTATTGCTCGGAATGTTCGGTGCGTCTTCCCAAAGGACGCTCTTGCACGCTGAACACCAAGAATGGTGTCTTTGTACGCCTCACTGAGCTCGGCAGAGAAGTTGCAAATCCAGTCATGACCGCGACCTATTCTCTCTCTCTCTCCTTCTCTTGCGGGACCAGAATCAGAACAAGCTTTGAAAATCAAATTCATTAGTCTTGGCTTCGACGCAGCGCTGCAACACGTCCACGACAAAAAACAAGGCCTTGCGTGGAGTGGAAACAACAGAGCGCACATCGTGTGGCACTCTTCTGCCGCACACAGCCGCACAGGCTATAGAGCAAAATGTCTTGCAAAGTTGGTCGCTTAAGAATAAAGAAACGACAATCGTGCATCCCACTTAATTTTGTTCTTGGCGTTGGAGGCCTCTGTTACCTTTGCCACAAAAACGGTAGGGCCGGATCCTGGTCCGTACTATGGGAAAAAGGAGCTAAATCTCGCCTCCGGTGAGGTCTTCCTCTGACAAAGGGACGGCTGGTCCTTCTTCACACCAAAGAAGGCAATCTTCTATTTGCACATCATCAGGATGCAAGGGCGCGCACTTTTTTACGCTGCTCTTTATGGTTTTGGGCGGCACAAGGATGGAAAGGTTGCTGAACTCGTCGTAGCAAAGGCAAGACCGTCCTCCTGCGGTCTTCGAATAGTCGCAATGTTTAGTCTATCCCCCACACTACGATTTCTCTTTCGAGTCCAGCGAAGGAATCGCTTCATCGTAGCTTACGGCTGCTGCTTGTGCTGCTGCTGCTGCTGCTGCTTGTGCTGTTCGATCTGTTAAACGTAGACTTTGGGAGCGCGAGTAAGCTTGACGTTCTTAACAGCACCGGCCTTTACCATGCACGAACGGTATGCTTCGAGCTCGCTGGCGCACGACTTGATCACGGCCAGCCCTGCGCCCGGATGCGAGACAACATTGACGATAATGACAATAAATGCATATGGATCTTTGGTATCTGGCTCCAAAGTTCTTACATCGCCAGTTCGTTGTAGGGTAGGAAATTGCATTAGCCAATAGTACTCTTGTTGCGCGTTAGCTCGCCACACAGGTTGAGTTTTATTGAATCTTCAGGTTACGTTTTTGCTCTTTTAGGTGGGAGTTTCCTTGTTTCAGAGCAGGGGGATCTCAGGCGTCGCTGATCGTTGTATCATCCTTTCTGACTATGACTTTGACGATGGTGATGATAAGGGATGAGTGTCACGCACCAAGGCATCGGTGATGCAGGCCACGGATAACCCTAGCTGCCTGGCTGCCTAGCTGCCTGGCTGCCTGGCTGCCTGCAAAGAGAATCAACAACAGCATGCAAAGTTGACTTCAGATCCTTTCTCCTTGACCCTTGGGCGACACTCACTTATCCTGCACATGCGCGCGCTCACTTGGGACTATACATGCCAAGGCGCGTGTCAAAGAAGACGCGAAGACGACGTTGGTTTCGAGCATGGAGCATGCGCTCCGTGCGTTTCGAAGACTCGGCAATGGCAACGATAAAGACTGGCCAGCATGCAAATGGGACCCAGAAGACGACAGGAACTTTGGTGAGCCAAGCCATTGGCGAAAGATCACGCGTCGCATTAAGCTGAACGGATATGATCGAGTACACAAACTGCAAAATGAACGAGACAAAGGCGCAGGGGAACCACGCGTGATTGAGCAAGAGCTGCGCGAAAATGCTGTCGTGACGATAGAAAAAGGTGACGGCGTGCACGAGCAGAAACCACCACGCGAGAAAGCCCATACTACAGCGTGCAAGAGCACGATCATCATCACTCAGGCCGAGCGCAGCGTTTGAATCCCATACGAAGCTTGACCACGCCCGCACGGGCGTCGGGCTCAGCTCCGCGAGAATCCACATAAAGGTGAGCACAATCACGACGCAGGACGGAGTGATGCGAACAATGACATAGTTTGCATAGCGCCGACCAAGAGCCGAAAGATACTTCATGTGCTCGGCGTCGTTCTTAGAAGGGAGCTCGTGCATGAAGGAGCGCATACGTCGCGTTGACAGTAATGGGAGACCCAAAAGAGGAACCTGAAGCCACAAGAGCCACGTTAGCTCGAGCGGATGGATGAGGTCTGGTAGGGAAAACAAATAACTCAGCGCCGCCGAACCCGCGAGAAGAAAGTGTCCAGCAACGATAAACATGAGCGCCTGCTGGTAGTTGGCAGTGAGAAGACGAGCTTCCCAAATAAGGTCGCCCACGATCGAAAGGCTTGCATCAGACTGCAGAATGATGGAGCTGTGCAGCGAGGTGATTGCAGAGCTGAGCTCTAGCTGTGAAAGCGCCGGACGTGCAGCGCGAAAAGCCGCCTGGCCATCTTTGGCGTCCGGGCCGCTCAGATTCGATGTCGAAAGGAAATGCTTGTGCGAGCTCGGGTGCCGCAAAAGAATTTTCGGCTGAAGCGAGACGGAGAGGTTGGCCTTTCGAAATGTGTGATAATTGTCGGTGCACAATCCTGTCCCCACAGCAGCCACGATCTCTCCATTGTCCTGAAGTATTCCAATCATTTCTCGGCTCGACTGCGGCGTGCTGTCAGTAAAAGTGGACACCCGAAGCGGCACATCATCTACCTCGACAATGTGGTTGCGAATCTCCTCAATCCCGTGTGGAAGTTTCGCATTCACGTCCCAATCGGCCCGGAAGCGGCCATCTTCCATCGCTTCACTGTCCTCTTCGGTGTCAAGTCTCCGGAGCGAGATTGCCGTATTCCAATCCGTCTCGAGACCCATTTTGTCGGCCACGACAAGACTGCGACGCGCGCCACGAGGAGAAAAATATACAAAACGAATGCCCGCTGCATCGAGGTCTTCAATGAGCCCTGTGAGCGACGCACGCGGCTTATCACGGGCGCCAACCATGCCTGTAAAGACCTGCTGCGGAAGTAGTTGTTTGAGGATCCGCGTTTTCTCGACACGCATTACATCGGTGGCGAGATCCGCCCGCGAGCTTCCCGTACTGCGCCCAGCGTGGTGGTGACCTTGTCCATTGTCCGAACTCTTGTTTGCGAGTCCAGTCGAGCATTTGAGGAGATTTACGTTTGCGTTTGATGATGAGCCACTTGTACCAAGGGATCCGCCAGAGCCATTACTCGCTGCAAATTTGACATGGCGATGGCCATGAAGACTTGCACTCGAGTGAGCATTATGCTTAGTGGCGTGCAGACCATGCTGATGACCCGGAGGTGGCGCGATAGAGGCCGCGGTAGACCCCTGTCCGTGCGGCAGTGAGCTGCTGCCTCCAGTTCGATCGCCATCCGTGTCGCCGAGGTACACGTGCAATGGCTCGAGGATTGGCGATGGTAACGCAGGAAATCGTATCGCAAGATGAGATGGTATGGGCGTGTACGCAAAGGCAACGCAATCAAAGTCTTCGGACTTCCATTGGCGCTCCACAGAGTCAATTGATGCCCGATTCTGTGCCGTCAGGGGCCAGATGGCCTCGCCACTCCAGTGCTCCACGCAACAGGAAGACACAAGAGCGGGATCACCAAAGGTGAACATGTGAAGGCTTCGAGAGCCCGCTTCCTCACCACGCTTTCGATGTTTGCGACGTGATGGTATGGCTGCTGCTGCTGCTGCTGATTGCTGCGCTGCGGCGCCAGCATTTCCGGCACCGAGCCTCGCCGCGTTGACCGCTGCCGTGGGCTCGGATGCTTGTGTCGTTCTCGCGTTGTTAGCATTGGCTTCAGGCGCCGTCATCTCGGCCCCCTCCTGAGCTGTCGCCTTCGTGCCGACAGCCGTTTCCGGTGTAGCGTTCGCTTGCGCGTCGATCCGGGGTGATTCTTGTTTGGCGGCAGACGCGGCCTGCGCTGCTTTCTTGGCATCGGCGTTGCGCAGGCTAGACTCGAGCGCCAGTCTCCCAGCAGAAGTCCGCCTGAATTTGCGCTGTCCGGATGCCGCTCCGCTGGCCGCAGAAACACGTGCTTCCTTGGACGTTTTGGCAGACGACGCGATCGCAGCAGACGGGTCGATTGGACCCGCTTCTGGGGCGGCATCTATCTTCTCCTTGTCGCTTTCATCTTTTGGCTCCTCCTCCTCCTCCTCCAAGACCTCGGTGTCGACCTCATCGAAGCTGTCGAGGGCAGGCGCGTCTCCTAGCATTGGTGGAGCCTGGGTTGGATCCGCCAGGCCAGCAGTTGGCGTGGGCGGCGCCATTGTTCGGTCTTCAACAATGATGCAGGTCATTTGCGCCCGCCCGCGATGCAAGGACCAAGTGAGCACGGAGCGGGACGTTTCCACAGGAACGGGGAGATTGTCGGTAATACGCACGATCTCGCAAGGCGTGTAATGGCGCGCGTCTGAATTGCGAAAACCAATGGCGCGAGTGAGCGCACGCAAATGGCGTGGGATGGCGCGACGATGAAAGTACGAAGCGAGGTCCTCCATGGACGCAGCGCTATCGACTCGAACCGGAGTGGTTGTAGCTAAAAGCGCACGCCGCAGGGCTGTCGGCCGCTGGCGCAAGTTGCCCTGGAGCCTTGCGTCAGTTCCCAAAAGACAAGCCAATGCCAGTGGTTTAAGAGAACTGAGATGACGTTTCCACGCTGGGCCCTCAAAAGCCACGGTGTTATTCGGACCATCGCAGAGGTCGACAATGGTGGGATTGCTCTCCCCTTGCAAAAGCATGATTTCCTCGACAGTCGGCGTTGGGTCGAGAACGACCTGCTCGTCGAGGCAGCACAGTGCGGTCGTGCGACTGAGGGTCTCGAGTAGCTTGCCAGACTTGAGCGGGAGCTGAAGCATGTTTGCCATTTCAAAGCTGGCGGCAGAGCCAAGACTTCGTTCAAAGGATTGTGTGTCGCGTAGTGGCTTGACCAGTTGCCAAAAGAGACGAAGGATTCGTGAGAGACGAACGTCCTGGCGCGCCGTAACGCCAAGTTTGGTTTTCAACGTGCGACGCTCATCCTTGTCGACCTGGGCCGATACGCGCGACACCGAGCTGCGAAGCTCTTGCAGATTTTCGCTGAGACCAATGAGCTTTGCGATAGCCCACTGCTCGAGGGCTTGTTCCCAGACAGGCATGAGAATGGGGATACCCGCCACGAGGACGACCGCAAGACGAGCGAGTATGAGGTGCGCGACAGTCATGTTGTCTGGCCGGTAAACGTAGCGGAGGACATTGGCAAGCAAGGTGACCACGACGAGAATGATAATGACGCGCATAATGTAGGCCTTGGCATGTTTGCGACGCAGCGGAAGCATGTGGGGCGCTTCACTGTACTTGACGTGATGGGCCTCCTTGACAGCGGCGCGCACGATTTCGACCATGGGAGTTTCAAGGACCATGCAAATGGAAAGTCCGTCCACGCCAGCGGCCATGTTGGCCGTTTCAAAAGCTGCAGGCCTCGCAGGGCCGGCCCCGATCGATGATGATGATACTGATTGTGGTAAAACTTTGCTCACGGGCTCGCCAGCACCAAAGACGGCATTGTCCGCGGGGCAGATGCGCCGCACTGCCGCCGGGGCGGGCCTGCCCCCTGTCAATGCCACGATATCGCCCTTCATGAGTAAATTGCTAGGAACAGGCACCCAGTACGCTTTGCGAAAGGTATATACGAGGCTGGGCAGCTGAGAGTCGTACTGGCGCACGAATTTCCAGTTGCTAATGGTAGGCTCCTTTGCCTTTTTCAGGCCGCTTATGATGCGTTCAATACGAACGAGTTTCTCTTGACGAAAACGCTCGAGCGCGGCATAGTGAGCGAAACCGACGACAAGAATAGAGGCAAAAACGAGACAGCCCTGTGCTATGGTAGCTCGGCACGCGAAGCCACCATCGGTTTCCTTGCAGCGAGCGCCAGCCGCCACAAACAAGGTTCCAGCCAGCACGGAAGCGAGGCCCCACGACGATGCAAAGAGTTCGCGCAAGCTGTTACGGGCATCCTTGGCGTGTTTCCGTAGGGCTTCGCGAGGTCCCTCGTGGCGCTCGCGCAGCAGCTCTGCGAGGTTTTGCGCCAACGCGTGCATTGACCCGCCACCACGACCGCCATCTTGCCCCTCGGTGTGCAGCCACTCGTGGTCTTCTTGCGGCTCCGGCAAGGGGCGTGGCGCTGTTGCATCTTTGCCAGCGCCGGTCCTGTCCGCGCCAGACCCTTCGTTGCCTCCCGCCTCGCGCGGGAGCTGCGCCTCCAGGTCGGCCATTGCCACACCATACCATACGAACGGGTTCTAGGTGTCTTAAAAAGTCGTTTCGCAAGCAATCCCACGGGTCCGGGAGTTGCGAGTAGCGCAAACAGGGCATGGGCATGGCAGGGCAGGGCACCATCAGTGCACACGGGCGAGAAGAGATCATTTTAGTTTATATAAAAGGTTGGCTTCTCTTGGTGTAGGCCTATACCACGTCAACGATCTTGAGCGCACACCCACCATCAAAAAAATGGTCACGGCCATCGTCTTGAACAGCTTCTTCTGCGGAAAAAAGAAAAAAGAAACGAAAAAGGAGAAAGGAGCGCCTATAGCGCCCTACTTGTGGGAGAAACAAGGGACTTTGGCCTTGATCAGCTTGGCAGCAGCAGGACCACCGTTCGCGTCGAGCGCGACAAGAGTGTCAAAAATGGCGTCCTTGTACTTGCGCTCGAAGGACTTTTTATTGATCTGAATGAGAAGTGCGCCCATGTGTGGGGTGAGAGCATCTCTCACGCAGTCTGAAAGTTGGCGGATCGCAGCAAGAGCAGCGCCAAAAGGACCCTCCGCCTTGCTGAGCATGCATGCACGCAGATTGCGAACAATCTGGGCCACAAGTGGCGTGGCCTTGGCCGCGGCGCCGGGGGCCTCGAGCATTTCTTTGAAAGCTGCCTGCGCCACAAAGACATATGGGTGTTTCGTTTCACGCAGGCCCTCACTAATGGTGACGAGAAGAGGGTCATAGTCGAGTACTGCAGGGTCTTCGTCCCACTGAAGACGGCAATAGACGCCGCCATGATTGATTCGACAGGGGATGCCACCCTGCGAATAAACAAAGGAAAAATTACTGCTTGAAGCGGCTTTTGCAAAAGGGTCCCCGCTGGGTAGCTTGTCGAATTTTTTGCTAAGTCGATCCGTACGGCTCCAGCGCTGCATCGCCATCGTTCTACAATCATCGTGCTCTTCACGGTCGTCGCCCACGTCCCTCTTGCGTTCCATTGCTTGGAATTTACGAGAGGGAGCCGGACCTCGACTGGCGAGTGAGGAGGATGGTGCGGGTGTGCTTCTGCTTGGCCCCGCCCTGGGCCTCGAGGCACTTTTAGACGTCGTTGACGCACTTGGTCTCGCGCTCAGCCCCCTGACAGCGCCAGCATCGCGCGCTGCAGTGTGACTTTGCGCTCTCCTTTCGCCTTGCATGCTTCTGTTCTGCATTCTATCTCAAGGCGCTTCCAGCAGGTCGCTCCCACCCACCCACCCACCTACCCACCCACGCACGCACGCACGCACGCACGCACCGTGTCGTGCCTCGCCTCGGCGCGAGATTCTGGGTGCAGACGTTTGCCCTCTGGCCCACGATGTTGCTTGCGTCTTCGTGTGCGGCGAAGATCTCAGCAGCCTTTCTCGCGACTCCTTTTCCGTCTCCTTCTACCTGCGTGCGCTGCCTTCGCGCTCTCGCGCTCTCGCTGCGCTGCGCCAGGCAAGCTCTGTCTCCGTTTCGCCAGAGTTATCTCTGCTCTGTGCTCTGCTCTGCTCTGCTCTGCTCTTCTCTGCTCTGCTCTGCTCTGTTCGCGGAAGCAACTGCCGCTCCTCGGGCTCGGGGAAACTCTTCTCCAACGGCTACATTTAAGTCCTGAGCCACCCCCACAATTCCCCGGCTCCACCGCGGATCAAACCCGCATAAGAGGGGCGTCGCAGAAACTTTCGGCAGAAATACGCGCGCAGGCACGCGCGGTCCTCCTCGACCCTCGTTGCTTCTTTCTTTTCTTTTCTTCTTTCTTTTCTCCTTTTTCTCCTGCCCGAAAGAGGTCTGTTGGGAGCGCGAAGCGAGAAGGCCGGCCAGATATCATACCCTGCGGGGCTGAAGACCCCGCGATCTGAAGTGCGTTTTCAGTCTGAGCTACAGTGAACTAGTGAATGATTAGTTATATTCAGTATCTTTCTCCGCAATTGAGGTCGCCATGGGGCCAATAAAACATGAGCCGGAGAGCTGGTCGTATGGAAAGCGTTCTTGTAGTAGAAGCGCACTCTGTAAGCCCATGCCACGAGCCGGTAGTTTGATAACAGTAGGTCCTCTGTAAACGTAGTCTCTGGGAGCATAGGTCTAGGTCCAGGGTCTACCTTGAAGAAGCTTGTTACCGGAACATTTCCTTTGCCCACGTCGGCGCTTCACAGCTTGCAAACTATTCTTGAAGCATGCGCCTTGGTCCAGGACCCATCTCGAAAAAGCATGTTACTGGCCACGGAACATCGCCTTTGCGCATGTCGGCGTTACACAGCTTGCAAGCTTGCACTTGGCCGCCAGCCATTCCTCCGCTATGAACTACACACGCATCTTCCGGACGCGAACGAAGTGAGGGTTCTGCTTCCCTCAGCGCACCCGTCAGGGCCGAGTTCGATCAAATGGAACACTGGACTGTTCGAGTTGATAAGTTATTCGATGCCAATTGTGAGTGTTTGGATCAAGGGTGTATGAAAGGAGGTTGTTAACGCAATTTGCAAAGACTTACATCGGATGGCGGCTGGATCCAGTTGCGGCGCCCCTGAGGCGATTCACTAGCTATGAAGATTCGACTCAAAAACTCTGTGGAATTGTCCATCGAGCCGTCTCATTTTCATCTTGCGGGTTGACCGACTTGTTCATTGGAGCCTTGTTATTGTCGACTTGCGAGTTGCCCAGCCCCTCTCTATTTGCCGACTGTAACGGAACATGACTCATTTGAGCCCGAGAATGGCAACGCTTTCTGCTCGAATGCCTGACCCCCGCAGCTTGCACATGTCCTCGATGGACAGCTCTTTCGAGTACATTTCCGCTTGTTCAGCACGAACAGCTTTTGTCCATTGGAGCCGTGACCAATACGGGCACAAACCACGAGCGCCCCCTGACATAAAGATCGTGCCAAAACGCACTTCAGACAGAGTTTACTGTATTTGTTACTTGGCGCTGTTTCCTATACATACGTATTTTGAATAGCGCCAAACCTCTGAAGCCATCAAGTAAGTAAGCAAGTAGTTCGTTTCAAGTATGTTTCATTTTCCTTCCACCCTGTCGAATTTGACGTCACCCATCCTATCTTTACACGAACGATGGACGTCGGCGCTATCTTGATGGTGGGCGCCTTTGTGGTGTCTCAGTTCTCGATTGGGGCCGTTTTGGTTGGGCGACTGGTTGTTCTTGACCGAGACGAGCCCGAGCGCGTTCAGCTTCGGCACAAATGACAACTGCTTCGCTTTCAAAGGCGACTCGTTCAAGCTCTCCAGTGCGCTCTGTGGGACCAAGATCGCCAACGTAGAATCGCCATACACCACGGTGAGTCAGGTGCTCGACACAACAGCCTTCGCCTTCGCCATGATCCTCTTCATGATGGCGACACTGCCAAGAGTGAAGGAGTGGCTCTTCGTGTCCGTCTGCGTGTTCGTCTCTCCGCGCAGGACCGCAGCCTGCCTCGAGCGCATCTATCTTCTCCGAACGACGCGAGCTTCTCGTGCAAGTTTTCTCCCCCGCCCGCGCCGCCCGCTCCGCTCCGCCCGCGCCTCGCTGCGGCCGCGCCCGCGCCCGCG